>JABEEJ010000023.1:0-124880 GCA_013363135.1 Fusarium brevicatenulatum | reverse complement strand
CCTGCGTTTGTTGTTAGTACACGCTCAGCGTTCCGTGTTGCTGAGTCCAGACCGGCCAACATCAGCCACCTCAAGGGAAAATTGCCCTTCTTTGGCGTACATGGCCTGCACAGCAATGAGACTATGGAATGCCCCCGTAGACTATTGAAACCTCTCGCTTACTTTGGAATTAACTGACCTTCAGCTTCGATCATTATCGAGCCCAGAACATCCGAGTCGAGGGCTATCATGTTTATAAAGTGTAGTGTATGCCTCATGCAGAGATAAAGATCGTCATCAGAAGTACCTCATCGGCTTTATCTTTGGTTTCAAACCCTTACTATCATCTGTACTTGCATAATCACGTCAAGTTAGCAAAAATGATCGCCAGTACCCTCGTCCTTTTCTGCGCTGCTGCAGCTGTCGGTGCCATTCCGGCCCAGTCCTTTGTACGGCGTCCATCCCCCCTGACTCTGTAACTTCACACTAACACTGCACTCCAGGATGCCGAGATTCTTCGGGCTCGTGCCGTAGTCACCTCCACTGATGGCATCTGCGGTGCCTTCAATGGCTCTACCAGCTGTCTCGGCACTGGCTACGGAAACTGCTGCTCCCAGTTTGGCTACTGTGGAACGTCTGATCTCCACTGCGGTACTGGCTGCCAGACTGGCTTTGGATCTTGCGGTACCCAGTCAGGTCCTCAATACAAGGACCTCGGATGCTTTGTTGATAGCACCTCTGCCCGTGTCCTGCCCACTCTGATCAGCCATGCCGGAAATACCCCCACCAAGTGCAAGGCTGCTTGTGCCGATGGTGGCTTTGCGTACGCTGGTCTTGAGTTTGGCAGCCAGTGCTGGTGTGGATCAGCTCCTCAGCAGGACCTCGTCCAGTCCCAGAGCTGCAACATTGCTTGTCCTGGTGACAGCACCTTGACGTGCGGTGGCAGCAATGCCATCGAGCTCTTCGCTACTGTCCCTACTTGGATGAACCTTGGCTGCTATTCTGACACTACTCTTTCCCGCACTCTCAGCAACTCCCTCAACATCGCTGGTAACACCAACAAGAAGTGTCAAGATGCCTGTGCTGCCGCCGGTTACAAGTATGCTGGTACTGAGTTTGGAAACCAGTGCTTCTGTGGTAACACTATCGACAACTCTGGTGCCCCTATTGCCGCAAGCACCTGCAACAAGGCCTGCGCTGGAGATTCTACGGCAACATGTGGCGGACCCAATGCTCTTAGCTTGTTCTATCTCCTGTAAGCCAGTGGTATATACATGGAGGTCAATTGGAAGGTATAATTGGGAGTGAAAATCATTTATGATAATAGTTATTCTTCTAGTTATAGCTTAATATACCATCCATCACCTGCATATTTCTATGACTCTATGCAATACAGCACTTTCTCACTGTTTTGCATTACAAGAAACGACTAGACTACAGCCAGCTCCTTGAATTCAAACCGGTAAAGGTAGTCATTAATCGAGCTAGCAAGATAGAGCATCTAGCATGCATCTTTCTCAGCTTAGCATGCCGAGGATGGCTGTGAGATAAATTAGATAAGTGATTAGACTAGTGATTAGATAAGTGATTAGATAGATGATTAGATGGGTGATTAGATAACTCGGCTAAGATCGGCTCAATGTTTCCCTCATGATTAACAGCTGTTCTATCAAAACCGGGCTTTATGATTAGTGGAAATTTTAGCTGTTATTGCCGGTGACTTGCTTAGCGAGGTCCTTTTGTCAACCCACTATGGCGAGAGGGACATTTGGAACCGACAATTAATACGTTGATCCACCAAAAGGAATCAGTCACACAATTGCGTCCATTAAGCAATTGGTAAGAATACGGTAAGTTGATCCTCGTGCAGGGCGGAAAATAAGCGAATGGCGAGGTAGCCAATCGCTACCCAGCCGAGTGTTACCCTACGCTTCCTGCAGTTTGTCAATCTTCACTAGATGAAGTCTTTTGCACTCAGGAGAGATGGAATAATATAACCGAAATTTAAAGTATAAATACATAGCCTATTGCGCTTCTAACTACTCGTTCCATGCCTCAGTCTTCGTTTCAGAACACCAAGCCAATCAGCTACTCCAAAACTCTATTCAGAAACAAGTCTCGAAAGCTTGTTGCCTACAAAGTCATCACCATGCTCACTACCAAGTTCCTCATGATGACAATGGCCACGATTGTCACGGCCACCCCAATTGCTTCAGCCCCCCAGGCTGAGTCTACTGCATGGTCACCTCTCAATGTTGAGGATAAGATCGACTGGGACGGCGTCGATAAGAAAGCCTTCAAGGACCCAGTTAACTGGAACAACACTGCCTCGGCTGGCACCACAAAGAAACCTGCTGACTCTATGGTGATCCTGGCTGGGCCTTGTGAGCAGGGTACTTGCCCTGACTATAACGCGGCATTCGACCTGGTCTACACCTTCAGTGCCGTGCCTGTTCCTCCCAGCAACCCTAACGACCCTCCCCTGACACTCTTCTCGTCCAACTCCGACATAAGAGTCAACGACTGCAACAACTGTCAGCGAACCAAGGTCGGTAGCAGTCTCGGTGGCACTGTTGCTGGCGGCTGCTTGGACTTCACGTCGTGTGGCCGTGCCCAGACAATCTGCGTGGACCCCGGCAAGACCCGCGCCCACCGCATCTGGAAGGATAAGAACGTCAAGACGTGCTATAACCTGAGGGTTGAGGACCTTGGAAGTTGCGGTTTTGTCAAGTCACGAATTGTCTTGCACCCTGCTGGTGAGACTGCGTGCAACTGGTAGAGAGATTTCGCCCCTAGAGGAAGGCGCTGCAAGGAATTAGTATATTATTCTTACTATCTTTAACATAAGACATTAGAAACGGCATTGATTGGGACCGACAAAGAGAGCGCACCAAGAGATAGCTGTGGCTGGATGCAACCGGGGGGTAAAGTTAAATAGTACGATATAAAAGTTTATTGACTTATAAAATAAAATGGTAGACTGTATGAATAGAAGACTACCACGAACATGGCCTCGACCAATTCCGAATGTCCACAACAGTTTGAAGATTCCGGACAACTCTGCGAAGCTAGCCAGCGGTTCACGCCAGTAGATCTATCGCAAAGCAACCATTGAGGGCAGACTTACGCCACTACGTGCTGGCTGATCAAGTGGGCTCTACCGGGAAGCAAAGCGGCCGATACGCAGCAAGAATTGCCACGGGAATCTCTTTTCATTATGCTAGACATTTCTTGATCACCTGATGGCTCGGATCTACGATATCGGCATTGAGACCACGCCTTCTGCTACTCAATCTACTGGGTTCACAAGCTAAAGGATGCTAATCGGGCTACTCGTGGAAAGCTTAGTGTAGATAAGCTCTAATCTGAAACTGAGCACTGAAGGAGGACTCTTGTAGTTACCATTCCCTCTACCAATTTCATGGTACTTAGGCTCAAACAACCTCTTTACCGGTTTCATTTGTCCCATGAGTGATGTTGCCCGATTTCCTCTGCTTGCGCCATTCCTCAGCGTAACGCACTCCGAATCCATGCTCAAAGACGACGCGTATCTCCTCCAAGGTCATGCCAGCAGCCTCGGGATAGCAGAAGAAGACAAACACAAAGCCTAGAAAAGACAACGCAGCGTAGAAGCCAAAGGTGCCAGAAGGAGAGATACCACGCATCATCGATAAGAAAGTAGATGAGACGATAATATTGGGACCCCAGTTGCACATGTTGATCATCATTGTACCCATGGCACGGACTTCCATGGGGAGGAACTCATTGGCTTGCCAGGGCACGCAACCAAGACCAGCGGCGTAGCTGGCGACGAAGAGAATCATGGAGACAAGAACAACAATGGCAGGCCATCCAACTCTGTCATCTGTGAGTTCTAGAGTCTGTCGATCGATGGGTATCTTGGTGAACACTCCAGCTGCCAGTAGGAGAAAAACAGGCATTCCCCACATGGTCCAGAGCAATAGTCTGCGACGACCAACTCTGTCAATAAGGAAGATGGAAGCAAAAGTAAAGATCCAGTTCGTGGCCGTTACAATTGTACCAACCGCAATAGGGTTGTCGAAACCGACGATCTGAAAGAGGGTACTGGAGTAATACATCATAGTGTTGAAGCCGCAGAGTTGCTGAGTAGCCATGAGACCACAGGCGACAATAGCGGCTCGGCGATTGGCTGGGACAGTCACAAGACTCTTGAGAGATTGGCGAACTGAAATCTCTTCGTTGAGAGCCTTTGCTTGTGTGACACCGTATTGTATATCGGTCATCATCTGAGCGACTTGGGTCTCGTTGGCCGTCGGATACATCCGTTGCAAGACTCGAAGGCATTCGTCCGATCGATTGTGGAAGCAAAGTTGGCGAGGTGACTCGGGGCACCAAAAAAGAAGAACTCCAAGGAGGATGGACGGGAGTCCTCCCAGTCCGACCATGTATCGCCAACCATGAGGGACTTTGTAGAAGGCGGCGTCGAAAGCATAGGCAAGGAGGGAACCGGTCGCTAGGAAAACCATGTCGATAGAGATCATTCGGCCGCGGTACTTGGCTGGCGCAATTTCTGCAATGTAAAGTGGGATAATCTGGTTTATGTTTTAGTACCAATAAAATCGTCTGTCGCAGGGGCCAAAGCAACATACCATCGAGGCTGAACCGACACCAAGGCCAACAAGAACTCGACCAACACACATTTGGACCAGCGAGTATGAAGCAGCCTGCACAACAGCGCCGATGGTGAAGAGCACAGAGGCAAACCAGATAGCAGGCTTTCGTCCATACTTGTCGGCAGTGATTCCTGCAATGATGGCTCCGATGAACGCACCAGCTGCGCAAAGAGCAGTGATGAGCTCTTTGTTACTGGGAGTTAGAAGGCGACCGTCAAGGTCATCTCCAAGAACCACGAGAACACCAGAGATGACTCCAGTGTCGTAGCCAAATAGCATGCCACCGATGGCGGTTGCTACAACGCAAAGGTTGAGGAAAAGACCAGGAGCAGAGTCTTCGATGAAGACTTGTCCTCCTTTTGTGTCATTTTCGACGTGGCTGACTTGTGTCTGAGACGCCTCCAAGACTTCGTCGTTCTTGGCCATTTTGTGTAGAGGAGGTAAATTGAACGAAGAATATGATGGAGCTGATGATGGACGAGGGAGTGAACGTGGTGATCTCTGTCTTTTTACATTTGTTATTGAGAGTTGACGGAAGCTATGATGAGGTGAAGACTTCATCTGTTAGGGTATCCCGGGACTGGCAAACCTGTGTCTAGACCATGCTGATAATGTCGCTCACCAATGAGCGTGCATGGAAATGGTTCTCGGATTAGAGCGTGGCCAAACCTTGATTCTGGGGTAGAAGCGGAGAACCATCACATCCCCCTCTCTCCCCATGGGGTTGAGGTAGACCAGCTAGATTGGCGTGATGGGGAATTAAGCCCGTTGGTCAGTGGTCGAAAGACGTGAGACGCATGGGAAAGTGTATCCGTTGTCAAGGTAATTACTGTGTAGGGTAACAAAGCTATGACTCGTGATCGTTGCTCCACCTATCATCCTGTACTAGGCAAATCTATCCGTATCGATGGCTAGTCTCTCCGCGATGTCTGACCCGCTTTTCGGCGTGGAATGGATGACGCCCAGAAAAGCAAGTCGGTGCAGAATCTGGGCATTCTTTTCCGCACCAACCCCACCATTCCAAACTTGCAACAGACAGCCAGCTTCAAATCGCAGGAAAGGTGGCCATGTTCAAAGACAATGTTATCCACCAAGAGAATGCAGATACGGGGAGCTTGTGGAGGGTTATCCGGGGGACCTACCTCTGCTAAGCTTCCCGCAGTTGTAGAAGATTAATATAAATGCAAGTTCAGTGCTTCCTCGCTCTTTGCGAATCATCAACCATCGGCCTCTCATTCTTACACTCTCCCCATCATCATGTCACCTCAGAAGCTCAAGATCGCTGCTGCTGGCCTCGGCCGCATGGGCAAGCGTCATGCCATCAACTTTCTCAACCGAACACCTCGCGCAGAGCTCGTGGCTGCCTTCACCCCCGACCCCACCGAGATGGCATGGGCCAAAGTCAACCTTGAGCCTCACGGGGTAAAGCTCTACGACGATTATCAGAAGATGATCGAACAGGGAGGTCTCCAGGCTGTGGTCATTGGTACTGCAACCTCGGTTCACGCCGAGGAAGCTATCCAAGCTATGCAGAAGGACCTCCACGTGCTCTGCGAGAAACCTCTATCTACGAGCATTGAAGTGGTGAGTATTCTACTCGTCCAAGTTCTTATGATGCAAGTAGGCTAATTGCTCTAGTGCCGCCAAGTTGTTGCGGAAGCCAAGAAGCGACCTCACTTAAAGGTCATGTGCGGCTTTTCCCGCCGCTTCGACGACTCCTATCGCGATGCCTTCAGCAAGACCCAACAGGGTGCCATTGGCAGACCTACAATCATCCGCAGTCAGACTTGCGATAAGCATGATCCCTCAGGCTTCTTCGTCGAGTACGCTGCTTGGTCCGGCGGCGTTTTCGTCGACATGTCCGTGCATGACATCGACCTGACTCTCTGGTTCTTTGGCGATGAAGTTATTCCTAAAAGCGTGTCGGCCCATGGTGTTCGTGCCGTACAGCCCGACTTGGGCAAGTACAACGACTACGATAACGCTGTCGGGATCGTCGAGTTCTGGGGCGGCAAGATCGCGTACTACTACTGCTCCCGAATGATGGCTCACGGACAGGAAGATACCACAGAGGTTATTGGGACAGAGGGAAAGCTGACAGTCAATGGGAACCCACAGTCCAACCTTGTCAATTACTACCACTCTGGCGGTATCACCCGTGAGGTACCCGCTCACTATTACGGACGGTTTGAGATGGCTTTTGTGCAGGAGGCGAATGAGTTTGCTGAGGCTTGCCTGGATAACAAACCTCTCCCTCTCAAGCTTACGAACGCTGTGAGAGCTGTTGAGATTGGTGCTGCCCTGCAAGAGGCTCTTGTCAGTGGAAGGCAAATCAGGTTCGATGAGATTGGACGTCGCATCGAGGAGCCCAAGCTGTGATGTATTATAGATTGGGAGTACAGATATGTGTGAGGTATTATTAACCATCAGTCCTCATTCGAGTCTTGCGTCCATTGTTGCTGCAATGATAAACTTAGTGAATCTGTTTGCCAGCCAGTCTTCTGTTGTATATGTCGTAAAAAATCGAGAACCATGTCCTGATCCAACCTTTCGGTAAAAACGCTGCCCCCTGCATGAGATTAGAAGAAAGAACTATCATTTGGCGATAGGTGCGACTAACAAACTGATAGTGAATGCCGAGCTGTGAACAGCGCATTTTCGGCTTTTGCATGAGAGCTTGCTAACGCTATTATCTGAAGCAAATGGTTTCGAATCGTTCGCTGTATGAGTCAGTTGAATCCCGACGAACGATTCAGGCTAACTGAAGTCTGACCTCAACCTTCTTACTCTCTCGAATCTGCTCAAAGACCGAATCTGTAGTAATAGGTAAAGACATCGCCAGAACGATCTTGGCAATATGGTAGTATTGCAACCCGACCGCTAATAACCCTGATTAGCATAAATGATATCGCCCGCGGTGTAACTTACAATGAAAAGGTGAGAGGACCCAAATAGTGGGCAGCAATTTCCCTTCATCCTTGTTTCTGGCACTTTCTAGAATTGGGTTGAAAGCAGCTGGTTTGGAGTCATACCAACCGTCAACCTCCAGTCGAATGCTCTCTAGGCTTTCGCTAGAGATGGATGAATCGGATGGGTAGATGGAGCTCAGAGATCGAGCAAGAAGGAAGACCATCTTGTTTGCGTAGGCTGCATCATCAGTGCGTCGAAAGATATCAGATTGGAGGTAGTTCTCTAAGTTCGACCTCAGAGGCCGTAATCTTGTCAGTGAGACATAAATGTCTTGTCGTAGACACAGCCACGCTGCAGCCTCACCAAGGCCGCCGTTGAAGTCGAACTCTGACATCGAGTTGACGATCCTGGATGTTCCCGTCAGGTGCATTTCCTTGTCTTCCGCTAAGAAGATGTCAGCACCAGACCGACAAAGAATAATGATAAGTCTTCTCACTAACCATCCATCTCTTCATATTGCCGCAGTATGGCAATGGCAGCAAGGGTTTCCTCATCGATATGTCCACTAGCTTTATCAACGGCGTCTATCAAGACACTCAGACAAGAATTGTAGTACTCCAGTGCCTCAGTTGACGTATCTGCCTTATCTCGATTCAGATGACGCGAAGAGAAGGCGAAAACTGCGTATCGTAGCACAGGGAAGTACAACGACCGGCGGGGAACTTCCAACTCGAAGTGGCGATTTATGTCTGTCGCGTCAGCCCATAAAGCCATGTTTTCAGTAAAGTTCTTGACAAGCTCGGCCTCGCGTGTTGTGAATTGCATCGGAGGTCGGGAATACGGTGAGTCTGGGGAACGAACTAGCTCAGAGCTGTAGCGGAGGTGTCGAGTCATTTGTGTACTCGCTGGAGAGTTTCCCGGTAATGACGCCATGCTCTGAGATACATGTGAGGCCGGTGATATGTGCGCCCGTGCAGACGCATGTTGATCCAGTTCCGTGGGATCAGGAACGAGTGCCAAGTCTTCAGCCAGCGATGGTCTGGAGCTGTTAGCATACTCTAGGCTAGAACCCCGTTCAGCTCACTCTTCTTGCCCCGGGTCCTCATAATCCTGTGACACCCGATCGGTTTCGTCGACATATTCCACTAAAGTCGTCAGCTTTGTGCTTCCAGAGGTATTTGTTTCGTATCCTACATAATCTTCTCGGTCTAATCCAGGTTTGATCGGAGGAGAAGGTATATTCAGTCGAAAGGCCAAGGCCCGGTCGGAAGCGGATCTGCAGAGCGCGCTCACAGTCTATGCCTGCCTTGACGCATGCTGAACATGATGGCAGTTCTTTGTCACCTTGAATAAATTAGTAGGATGTAGTGCCCTTGTGCCCTTAAGGGAAACATACATCGTACATGACGCACTGCCCCCCGTCAGCAACTCACCAAAGCCTCAATCTAGCATCTCACCTACCTCTACATGCAGTACTATCCGAGTCAGCCGCTGGTCGGGATTCGCGAACTTGAACTTACCATCCGACGGCTACGCGACTATTTTTCTTGGGTAAGGGATCCTCAGTTTCCATTACAACGTTAATGTTAGAAGGAGAAGTTAGTTAGACATGGAACTTCGGCCAAATGAGATAGTGCTCAAGCTATATCACGTGACTCAATATAAGAATTCAGTATTTCCATACCTACTTACTATCAAAGCACTCGATTCAATCAGGGCTAGATAAATACAAGAGATCTGAGATTGTGAATATTGACCAGAGAAAACAAATGTAAATTCGATTTGCCGTACAATCTAGTGCTCCCCATTCTCATAGATACAGCTTTGGTAGGTGAGCGATTGATAGAGTTCTTGATCAATGCCAGGCATAGCGTAGATAGTAATTACGTCGTTAATATACGCTATGATACCAACCTAAAGCAGGTCCTGTTGGCTGGAGGCAATTGTGAACAGCTTCCCAGCCTGCCTCGAGCCTTCCAATCGCAAGATTACTCGCCCTAGTGCTCTCAATATCCGCCAAGCTCGTCTCATCATCAGGAAACAGGTTGCATTTTCGAAGCGCCTCCTCTGGTGGTATGGTGCGTCTATTGTTCTTGAAGACGTAACGAGCAACAGACGATGCATAGACAGCTTTGATCATATCGACTTCTTTTTTATCATGTCCCATGGCTGTCTTGGACCTTTTCTTAGGTTGCAGCACAAACTCGGTTGGGTGAAAAACACCAGGCTTGACGAAATGAGTCACCACATATAACCATTTCTCATCCCAAGAAAGAACCCGAGTCCACAGCTCGTATCGGGCGTATGGTTTGATCTCCTTGCGCCATGTACACGTTGTCCCGCCCAGAATCATAGTGAAATGTGTTGGTCCTGGTACCGGATTGAAAGCCCTTCCGAAGAGAAGGAGGCTGAAGTTTCCACGAGACATGTCCATGTCTGTGAA
Organism: Fusarium brevicatenulatum; assembly: GCA_013363135.1. Taxonomy (NCBI): domain Eukaryota; kingdom Fungi; phylum Ascomycota; class Sordariomycetes; order Hypocreales; family Nectriaceae; genus Fusarium; species Fusarium brevicatenulatum. Next base: position 114,893 of record JABEEJ010000023.1, on the reverse strand, counting down.
GTATGTCGAGTTTGACTTGTGGAGATTGTAATCGCATTCTAATGCTGGAGACCGCGTGGCGCTGATTGCAGGGAGGAAGATGCATCGAGGAGAAAGATGTTTCTCGGGAGCAGTGTCGGTAAGTCGGCGAATGAAAGCACGAAGGAAGCGTGCCTAGTTAAACTGTCAGTAACGGAATGATTTGTAGGTGTTTAAGATGCTAGTGTAGCTTACAAACCACATGAAATGTAGGGACTTGAGATTTGTCAACATGAAAACCAGCACCAGGGCTCTCCAACTGAGGATTGATGCCATTGGTGGAAAGACGAAGCTTGAAGAATTAGACCCTGTGTCGGTCATGTTGATGAAAGAAAGTGATAGTTTGCAGTCACTGATGTAGATACTGGTAAACGGTCCATGTCACACAGCTTCAAACAATCTTAAATGTACAAGCTCTCTTAAATGAGAACAAATTGACTTGGAACCCCACAGAGGAGAAAACTCTGCAATTTCTGTTGAGTGTGTGTTTTGTTGAGAGTCGTTCGGACGGAGTTTGGTATGACGGGGTCGGAGACCAGGACTTTGCCCAAGGCCCCACAAGTTGCCGCGGTCTTGTTGCTGGCACGTACCAGCTAAGGTTCTACAAGAATGTCGCATCGAGGCAGCACTACCGATAAATGAGGGGATAATCTTGTCTGTCCATTGTTGTTTTGGTGCTAAAGAAGTGACCTAATGTTGACGACCGATTTGACGAACTACTCTTTTATGTTATAAAGGACTCGAAGATAATAGAACACTAGCTATGATTCCATCTCAGATACTCTGGCGAATGACTTAAAGCTTTGGACTCGAAAGCCCGTTATTGTCGCAATTCCACCAAGGCCAAAAAGGTACAGACTTTCGATTAAATGTTCCACTGAATTCTGGGCGTTGTTTCTTCATAACAGCTTTGATGCCCGCCATATTATCCTTGGACCCAACAAGCGAGATGAAAACCTTTGAGTCCAACTTATGCATTTCTTCCGGGGTCTCCGAGTTGTATAGCAGCATGTCCCTCATGAGCTTAGTACTGGTAAGTGAGGTACCCTCTGCGATACGGGACGCAAGCTCGACGGCGTATGTAAGAGTTTCTTGTGGAGTTGAAAGGAGCTTCGAGAATAAGGGACTAACGATCGGGTCCGAGGCAAGGTAGGTATCACCAGTGGTGGCAATGTGCATCGCGTTGGAAAGTCCGATCAATCGTGGAAGAAAGTAGGCACTGCAAGACTCGAGGCCCAAGCCGAGACGTGCGAAAGGTAGAGCGACTTTTGCTCCGGACCAGGCGACGCGGATGGTGGCAGGGAACGTAATGGTGAACCCGAAGCCGGCTGCAGGACCGTTGATGGCGACAATAGTGGGTTTAGTGCAGCTTGCCATTGCCAGAGCAACTTTCCCTCCCCTAAAAGATTGTGTTAGTGTTAGTGCACTTAAATTATTGAGCGGTCACAGACTGGTCTCTGTAACTATCGATGGATTCTTGACTCTCTTTATGAGCCATCAGCCCGGAAAAGCCAACCTGGAGATCTGCTCCAGCACAGAAGGCCTTCCCTGTACCAGTCAGAACAACTGCCCTAACTCGCTCGTCCTGATCAATAAATCGATAGGCCGTCTCGAGCTCAGTGAGAAGATTCTCTGTAACAGCATTATGCTTATCAGGACGGTTGAAGGCTAAGATAAGAACCTTGGTAGCGACAGGTGAATCTTCTGGCACATGAGAAATGATGATATCCTTGAAGGACAGTGATGAGTAGGAAGCTGGGACTTCAATAGTTGCCGACATGCTGAAAATGGCTGATCTATGCGGTTGAGATGTTTCAAGGCTTGACTGTCCATCAATGTTGGAAATAGCCAATCTCTCGAATGTGAGTTGACCTGATGGGCTTTTATAAGTAAACATTTTCAACTTGGACATATGCTGCTATAACACGGTCGGTTCTCGTCTCTGTGCGATACACATGGCTCACTATATGATAGACGTACCCGAGGAATAGAAGCCCTGCCCCACATTGTGCCGAGTGGAGATAGGTCATTACACCGAGGGTATTTGTACACTTGGTAACACAGACAGACCGACTCCATCGTTCTTCACATTACAATTCTACAGCTGAAATGTCAAAATAGCGGCATTCACGAGCCATCTCATTATTTGATAGCAGACCTCGGTGCTATGTTGAGTCTTCACAACTTCATGGCTTATGAAGTCACTGAAGGAGTTGAATCTGCCGAAATAAGGCCACCAAACCTATTCGAAACAGGAATTGGAACTTTTTCGGTAAAGAACTTATCTCGGCCCGTCCATCTAGTCATGTTGGAGACTTTGACCCTAGAGTTTGATCTTCTATCGGTGTCCTTGTTGATATTATTGTTAGGGTAGTTGCTCCTTTATATGTTGATTGGCCAGTCTCCAGTCCGTTAAGACGTTATGCCGCTTATAGACATATCTGTTAAGCTTTAGCTACCGCTTACTAGGTCGACTACCTCGGCTCTTTCTAGGCGCTGTTTGGGTCTCCGCTGACTTTTACCTTCGGAGAGTCTGGATAATAATTGACTTGCACGATGCCGCCGAATAGTGGCAGACTCCGTAAGCGGGCACATGTAGCTTGCAAAGCCTGCAACAGCCGTAAGGTCAGGTGCACCATCACATTGTCTGGACCCCCCTGTGCCAACTGCGCGGTGGACAACATTCCTTGCGAGATTAAGAGCCGCAAGCGCCGACGGCAAGTCTACCTCATGCCCATATCAGGCGGTATCTATAACTAATTTATGCAGAAATACCGATATCCTGCCTAACATGTCTGATCCGGGAAGGCAATATACCTCTGTATCATCGGCACAAGCTCCTTCAGCAGCACAACTCAGCAATTCGCAGAGCGAGAGCCCCCACTGGGATACTTCTGGCCCAGCGAGAGAGAGCAACCGATCCGGTTGGGGCTCGATGACTGGTGGCCCCAGTGACTTATCCCCGGAACACTCACAGCAAGCCCACAAAGCTTCATCTACTACTTCTAACCGAGACACTATCGTTGTCAACCAGAACAACGATGAGGGCGAGATAACTGTAGCACTTGACGCAGAAATTGACGAAACAATACAAACTGAGTGCTACGATGAGGTTGAAACACCCCCGATTGCAAATGCCACATCAGCATGGGCCGAGACTCTTGAAGAGCATGAGAGCGACGGCAATCGTGTGCCTTTCTACCCAGGTACGCATACAAAGACCATCGCTCAACCCAATATGCTCTAATGTTGACAAATTGTAGGTGATAAAAGAGGACCAGCTTTTGTGATAGATATTTGCAAACCCCAAAGATTAACAGACAGCAATCACTCCTTTGTTGCCATGCCTTCTTTAGAGTCCCTGCAACCAGAGGAAATCGAGTATCTCCGATGGAGAGGTTGCTTTACTTTGCCTCCCCAACCACTCCAGGAAGCTCTCATCAAAGCTTATTTTCATCATTGTCATTCGTTCGAACCGGTTCTTGATCCTCAGGAATTCTTCAATGCCTATAGTAAAGGCCAACTCAGTTTGCTACTTCTCTGGTCAGTCTTTATGTGCGCTGCAACTGTAAGTTCTCCGTTACTCCGGTGGCATACATATGCACTGACCTTTCAGTTTGTTGAAGATAGTCTATTTCTCATGAACCTCTTCCAATCTCCACTTACGTTCAAACGCAATGCCTTTCAGCGAGCAAAGGTACGCTGCAGCTCAATACTCTCCTGATCCCTGCTACGCTGTATTGAGCTGACATGGGGTATAGACTTTGTACGATGCAGACTATGAGAAGAACAAAGTCACATTGATTCAGTCCGTCTTTCTCATGGGACATTTCTATGCCGACGCTGAAGATCGCCTGGGTCCTTGGCACTGGAACGGCATCGCCATCAGTCTATCCCATACGATCGGTCTTCACATGCTGACATCTCCCTCGCGAAACGGCATTCGACCTCTGTGGCGTCGCATCTGGTGGTGTATCTACTACCGCGAGGTCTGGCTGTCAATGGGCCAAGGTCGGCCAATGCGGATATCTCTTGATCATTGCTCAACTCCAATGCCAGGACTATACGATACGAGTCCTAGCTGTTCGCCTGAGTACCAACACTTCATACCCAAGAATCTCGGTACGCTTCTTGGGATATGGCTGAAGCTGATAGGAGTGACGCACGTCATGGGGAGAATTTTGTCAACCAACTATATCATCAAAGGCGCAAGGCCTTCCAGAACCATCATTGAAAGGGATGAGAATGAGATTCGAGCCCACTGGATCCCTAACGAGGACAACGACCAGAGTCCAGTACTAGCTTCTCACACATATCAATACAGACTTCACACTCAGTATGGTCCCTCCCGTCACAGACAGTCATTGGCTAAGCATTTCGCAGGGCAGCTATCATAGCTCTTTACAGGCCATTCCTTCACGAAATCCCAGACGGAGGTCCAGATGATGAACAGGACTCTTGGAAAGGACTTGCAAAAAGCAAGCTTCGGACTGCAGCCGCTCATGCGACCCATGCCATTAATTGCATGATGGCGGAAGATCTGATCAAGTTCGCCCAAACGATTGCGTAGGTGCTCAGAGCTATGGATTATGTGAACGCCGCTGATCAACTGTTGATAACTCAGCGTGCTCACCATCAGTCCACCGATTCAAGTCCATCTACTGGAAATGGCATCATCCAAGTCGTCATCTGGCAAACTGGCGAAGCACAACTTGGCCCTGTGCCTGCTAGCTCTAGATGAGATGCGAAAGTACTACGTGTCGGCAGATGCAGCGTACAAATTATTTGACCGCGCGAGGATCATGGTGGAGAAGTCACTACGAAACGATGACATACATTCACAAGGTTCCGCAGCCGCAGCTGACTGCCCACAAGAACCTCAAGGGATTGAAACACCAGAATGGCTCGACGACTCTGCGTCTATGAGCTATGAAGTTGCATCTGTGGGGTTGCTTTCTGCTCTGTGGATGCCATTTGCAAATCTCATACCCGACGAGTCTTTAGATGGTTCGCTTTAGGCAAAGTTTGTATTTAGGTAATTAAAATTGAACTTGGTAATATTAACTTTATCTTTAACCAAGAACGGACTACTCTTTTTACATAAATATACAACGAAGTAAAAGAACGTTCTATATATGATTGCGGTGAGTCGCGTTGCCACCCTGCGAGGGGCGGCCATAGGAGCATAGCTCGTGGCAAATACCAAGTTGGTGCAAGCTCGGATAACACCGACGGCATTAACGAAGCTCAAGGGGAACTGACGCGACACGTCGCTCAGCGATAGCCACGACCAGTCATGGAGCTATCTGCTGACGGTTGTCTCCGATGCGGGCAACTGCTCCGAGTGCACAAGCAAGGAATGAGATGAAGGCGCTCATACTGCGAGTAGGATGCGAGAAGGCCGGCAATGGCGACGCAATACCGCACTGGATAGACATACATTCAAACCTACGTGGTTCGAGCGACTATTAGACTAATGAGTGATGGTGCCGAAAAGAAGATTGATTCTGATAGGCCCGGGAGATCGAACAATCCATGTCGCCGGCATCGGTCGAAGTCCCTCCGATGCAATGTGAGCAACCTTCCCCTGATTGTCCGCGCAATTTCCCCGCATTAACAATTATCATTGGGCTTGTGATAACATTTTAGAAGATTCTGGGGTATGGGCTGTTGAGATATGGGATAATAGATGATCCGATCCGAGTCTCGTTATATAGAATGTGTTATTATTATCTATACAGTTAGTTCTTTATCCTTATATTAATTCATTCATTTCAACATGGGCCCTGCTATACCCGGTCCACTGAGCGAGGCGCCGATTGGCAGTCAGTTTGCCACTCTCGGCTCGACTAGAACCCAACCCAAGCAGTTCCCAATTCAGCATACGGCATCGGGTGCCCGAGGCAGGTGCCAAGCTCAGACTAACGTCAATCACGAGATTAATATTGCAGATAAACGGCCTATCTATCGGGTTGTTCATAACCATCGGTCCGGCGCTAGAGTATTGGCATCCAGACACCCGACGCTAAGCTCCTCTTCTGAGGTTTCTAGTCTTGCATATAGGTTGGGCGAAATCTATAATAGCGACTCGATATACAGGATAAAAGAAGCCACTACACAAGCAACTTGAAACATCATTCTACTGCAGGAAACTCATATACAGCCGAGACAAAAACGATACCATGCCAAGTATCCTGAAGAGTGCTGTTCTAGCCGCATTAGCCGGCGGACTACTGGCCAGTGCCAACACCAGCAATTTTCAAGGGGTCAATTGGGCTGTCCTCGGAGACAACTTCGTGAATGGTCCACTAGTCCTGCGCGGTCTCGACAAGTCAGACGACTATGATACCGTGCGAGCCAAGGCCGACGCTATCTATACCGGCCTTAAGGACAACCTCGGCATTAACACCATCCGATTGCCAGTCAATACACTCACAGTCAACTCTACCTGGTGGGACTCCTACACTGGAGTGATCGATTCCGCCACTGACCACAACCTCAAGGTAATCTTGGGTTACTGGGAAGATGGCGCGGCTTCGGGAGGCAAGATCGTCGACTTGAACGCCTGGAACGCTATGTGGGACGCTGTGGTCGACCAGTACAATAGCAATAACCTCATCTACTTCGAACCCATGAACGAACCGCACGGATATACCGCCGCCCAGTGGACCAACGTAGCTGCAAGCTGGGTCGGCAGACACTCATCGCTGCCCAAGGGGCGAATCCTCATAGGCGGCACGGGTTACTCCCAGAACCTCCAGCCCGTCTGCGACGACAGCCGTTTGGACGGGACTTTGCTGTCTTATCATATCTACACCTTCTTCAGCGGTGCCAAAGATTACAACGGTTGGGTTCAGGCATACAAAAACGGCCTCGGCAATTGCGCTTCGCGCGCAGTCACAACCGAGTTCGGCGCGCCAATGGACACGGGTCTCAATTACAGCGACGCCAACAGCACGAACAACTTTGTTCGATATATCCGCGCTTTGACCGATTCCATGCGCGAACTCAAGATTGGCTCGACTTATTGGCCGGCAGTTGGTGGCAAGGTCACTGCGGGCCAAACTGATGACTGGTATTCGATCCAGAAGTTCCATGGTAGCGGTGTCGACTTGACCCTGACCACGCCGAGCCCATCCGGTGCTGACCGGCTCTTTTATGGTTGGGGTCGAAATATCTAACGAAAGGAAGCAGACAGCATCATCGAGAGAGCTCAGAAGACCTTCGAGGATGAGGACTGGACGGTATATTCGAGTTAAGAGGCTTAGCATATTCCGATCTAGAGCACCATAACCCACACTATAAGAACTCTATTCAACCTAATGATAGTGTGAACCCTCGATTATGCATCTGGCTCAAAGCTTGGTGTTATACCTATCGACCGCTCGCTTTGCCCTCATCTTCCGTTCAACAGCCCTCCTAGGGCTGATCCCATCGACATAGCCTACAAAAGGAGCCCCGACCTGATATCCCAGCATGTCAACTAACTGAGGCGGGATCTCGTTCAGCTTCTCCCAATCTACCGCGAGGATCTGATTCTCCAGCGGACGGACCCATGGCTGGCAATATTGAACTGTGAGTGCTCTCCGCTCTTTCTCCGACACATTCTTGCCCCCACCATGCCATAGCGTACCTAGAAAGTAAACCACGCTTCCCTTTTCCATTATAACAGGCTCCGCTTCGTCAGGAGTCGGGACGCGACTCGAGTCCCACGTGTGCGACTTTGGAACAACGACCGTAGCGCCATTTGTCTTTGTATAAGAATCTAGTGCAACCATAATCGCCTATTCGAGTGAGTCATTACAGTGTCAACCGGGAGCTAAGTACGTACAGTTCCAAAGGGGCGATGTGGACGTGGTATGGTGATAAAGCCATCATCGTGATGAATCGTTTGGGGGGCTTCTCCCGGTTGGATATTGATGCTATGGAATGCATTCAGAAGAAAGCCTTGGTCCAGAAAATACTCATTAAGACCGATAACATCAGGATGGAGTGTAAATTTGTCAAAAACTCTGGATTTGTTAAGCAGAGCGTAAATACGGTTGGTTCTCAACCCTTCGAATTTGTTTCGGCCTCCAGAGACGGCTGGACCGGCCTCCGGGCTAGATGCAAGACGTTGTAGCTCTGTTTTCGCCTCCTCGACTTCGGCGTCGGTAAAAGCGTTGGGGATTATAACGTAACCATTCAAGACTGTTTCATCGATAAGCTTCTGTAAATGGGGAGTAACTGGCGCCTTTTGTCCCAGTCGTTTCGCCGCTCCGGTCTCCCGGTTGATGATAATGGAATTGGTGGCTTCAGGCATGCTCTCCATGGCTTAGTTGTAAACTTGGGTTGTCGGTGCAAGACTTTGATGTTTCTCAAGAAGGGCTGGCCCTTGAATTTATTGTTTTCTGGGGATGACTCGTCTGCCACAGTCAGTAGTTGCAGGGATAGTGCGGGGGAGCCGAGGAACTCAGTTGACTGTACGGAGTAAGCCCCAACGTTAATAACACTAAGGAATATATTAGGTCTACGGGTTCGGCAGTTGAAGCTGTTTCCCAACGGCCACGTCATCAAGGCACTGACGGGGGAGATAATACCTCCTGCTGCGGACAGATCAAACTCCGAAGTCCATATAAGAACTACGTAGCTGATTGTTTGCCGTATGGTTCAGCCAATAAGATGACATGAAGGTGTGAGCTCGGTAGTAAGTGGGGCTGGTCCAGGATCCACCCGACAGACTTCGAGTTGGCAACGTCATATCACAATGTTGAGAACTGGAGTCTCCGGTTGTTCACTGTACAAAATGATATAAGCAAGGCCTAGAAATGGCATCCAATGCAGAGGGTTCTATCAGCTTAGGATTTACTGTTGAGTTTGAGCTCGGCAATGTCATGGGGGAGAGTCTTGGGTAAATGGAGACATTTTAAAGTCTAGTCTGAAGACTTGACTGACTTATGCGTTCTGCTATAAGGATTGGATCTGCCGAGCCCATACTGACTTTCGTTCTATCAGGCTTTGAAACGTTGCGCCGCTCAGCTCTGCGCTACTTGAGCCTACCTAGACCAGTATTCCTTGCTTCCAAATTCCTTGCGGGAACACCAAATCCAGATACTGGGCCCTATGACCTTACACATTCCGATTCGTGTATGAGCCGCGTGATGTGAGCCACACACGCACATAGCAGCATTAAATCTTAACCTTGCCTACTAGGCGAGGGAAGAGCTTGAGGGCAGCGCCATAGTAGATTTCCCTTTTCTTCTCCTCATCCATTTCAAATTCATCAACGAATTTAGTGAAGTCCTTGCTGACACCAACTGTAGCATGAGGGAAATCGCTGCCAAACAGTAAATGACCTGGTGTAGCGAAATTGTAGATCAGAGGAAATATTTCTGGGCTTCCTGCCAGTGCAGTGTCGAAGTAGAATTGCTTGGCTTGGCCCATGATATCATCTGCACTCATGACGCTTCCGAACTCGGGAAGTTCTATAATCGTAGCTCGGCGGATAAGTGCAGCAAGTGTACCCCCGCCGTGAGAGAGGATGATCTTGACGTCTGGGAATTGCTGAAGGCGCCTGTTGAGAATCAGGTCCATAGCTGTGCGACCTGTCTCATGAGGCCAGTCAAATGCTGGTAAAGGTAATCTTTCATCAAAGTAAAATGAAGCCGCATTATTCGCCGGGTGAATGAAAGCAATAGTTTTGCGGCGATTCAGTTCTTCCCAAATAGGCACATATTCAGGATGGCCTAGATAGCCCTCTGGAGTAGCATAACTAGTAAACAGAGTGACTCCATCTGCTTTCAAGACATCAAATGCATAATGCAATTCCTCAAGAACTAGGTCGGTGTTTTCGAGGGAAGGAACAGTAGCGAAAAAGCCACTTGCACTGGCAGGGTCTTGATCTCGAAGTTGAGCACAGTACTCGTTCATCTCTCGAGCGACTCTAGCACTCTCTTGTGGATCAGAGATGTGAAGAACACCAGGCGTGCTGACTGAGTAGATCGCTGAAGCGATGTTGCATTCTTTATTAAAGACTTTGTCGGCTTCAACGCTCCAAGACGGAACTTTCATCCCCTTCATACCAGCTCCGCTGCCTGTTATCGACACCAGTTAGAATGGTACTAGGATCAATCAAGGGATTGACTTACCAGCAATTTGGGGCGGAATGATGTGATGGTGCGTATCGATACGAGGAATATGAGACATGGTGGACAATGGTGAACAGTAGGAAAATGTAGTAATGAAACGAATAATGTTGTGAGATAGGTTCCAAAGTAGAGGAGATACTGAGGCCAGGGGAGACTCTTATAACCCACAAATTAGGCTCTTGGTATCTTGTTTTTACCATACATGTTGGTGGCCGACAAGCTGCGAGTTTCGCGGAATGATCCGAAGCGGCTAGCTCAATGCGGCTGGACAATCGACTTTAACGGTCTAGTCCGGCCAGTTATCTTATCAGTAGCCGGGGAAAGGTCCGAGACTACAGAATCTGCTGGCGGCTCAACCGGGTCAGACAAGGCTCCTCCATCATCATCAATTTGCCTCCGGCGTATGGCCCCGACCAAAACTCATCACGGCGAGTAATGTCATCATCGACCCAAGATCATCCTCGGCCCCGCAAGCGCCACCGGATTGCTGAGTCTTGCAAGCTCTGTCGCTCGAAAAAGACTCGATGCGACGGCCGACGCCACACATGTTCATCTTGTCAGTCCAAGAACGCGGCCTGCGAGTACAATGAACCCAATGTCGTGCTATCCAGCGATATTCTGTCCAAGATGGCAGACCTTGAAGCACGGGTACAAGTGTTGGAGAGCCTACCAGGCAATATTCCAGGTCGATTCCACGTTGCTACAGGGACTCCCCCTCCACTACCGTGTCCTAGTAATGCCCAGTCGCCGATCGTGGATAACCCAACACTGCGGTTTATCTCATCCGTCACACAAAGTGCACTTCCGGGAGAGGGCGATATACAAACGCGATCGGGCAATACAAATGACCATACCACTTCATTCCACGGTCTCAACATGAGTCAAGTCATCCTCCCCTCAAGAGAGGTTGCAGATGACTTTATTAAATGTTATGAAAAATTGGTGTACCCTATGTTTCCTGTGCTACACATGCCGAGCTTCAAGGCGAAATACCTTCGTATCTGGGAATCACCATCTGGTGACCAAGCTCTGGATAGTACCTTTGCGGCAACTTTGACTATCGTTTTTGCTCTGGGCTGCCTCAACAGCTCAAAGACAGAACCAAGTCTCATATTATCAACAGCCGAAACCTTTTACGAACGCACTCGTAGCCTCCTTCCACTCGATTCACTTGATAGACCCAGTATCGAGGTTGTCCAGTATCTTCTCCTGACAGGGAATTATTTAAGCTTCACAAAATACTCACACCGATACTGCAACACTTTGGCCATGGCGATACAGGTCGCGCAGACGATAGACTTGCATCGGGCTGATTATAGCACAACAAATCAATTACAACGCGAGATGGGGAGACGAGTCTGGCATTTATGCTTGACAATGCAAAGGTATTTGTTCTCTCTGCAACGCACCAGCACCACTAAAGATCTCAGGTTGATGTCTGCGCTGTTTGGATGGAATAGTGTGCCGATAATTGATAATACATGCCCACCGCCCCAGATCATAGATGACGAATATCTCCTTGAAGGAGGGGAAGGCTGTCAGCCAGCGGCAACACCCTCATTGATGTCTGCTTTGGAAGTATCCATGAGGATTTTCGATGTTGTAGCTGGAGCTCGTGAAGTCAACGCTGCATCGTTCTCGAGGGCACTACAGATGCCGGAACTGATTAGAATACTGCAACTTAACGAACATCTTACTGAGATCGAAGACAGCCTTCCGGAGCATCTCAAATATAAGAACAGGCAAGGAGCAGGTTCCGCAAGGGAAAAGGTTCTCCATCTGCAGGCCGAGGTAGTGAATCTAAGGTGGTATACAGTCATGGCACTCTATCAAGTCAGTCGAACTTATAATTTGTAGGCTCCTCTATGTCAGATTGCTAGTCTTGCGCACAAGTCTTCTTCCAGCAGCCCGGCAGGTGTTGGCACGTCAAGATCCAAGCACCTCACCGTCACGCCTCGAGCACGCACTTCGCAAAGAAACATGGCATATCTGCATACAGAGCGCTGTAACTGCACTGGATATCTTACATAAAAACCTGCAGTCATCTTTAAAGGTCATAAGTATCCATGCTATGTTTGTTACCCTGTCCGCAACAACAGTACTAATAGCATCATCTGCTCTGCCTAGAGATGGAGCAGATCCCCTTCCCTCACATGCAGACTCTATTGCCAAGGCCTTTGAGATTCTCGATGCACATCAGTGGCGTGCTGAAGGCGTTTCAGAAACTCGAAAAAAGCTATCTAAGTTCCTCCAAACAGTTGAGAATGCAAACAAGGATCCGGAATACGGCAAGTTTTCATATTTTCAACTTCTGCCCTTGGCCCCTTATTATTTCATATTGATGAGAAAAAAAGGCTGACTGGAAGCAGCACAGAGGCTTTACGGCATTGCTGGGGAGGAAGGCGATGGCCATTTGAATTTGTCTGAACATGGAGGAGATCTGTTCAATGATATTGATCTTGATGGGGACCTCTGGATACCCCAACTTGATGGCTTATTGTACTTATAGAGTTGGATGTGTTGAAAAGGACAACGGGCATTGGCTGCACTTCATAGCAGACAGTCCCAAAAATGGAGACCGGTGGAAATTCGACTGTTGGCGGATTCTTTAGTGCTCCATTCTTTGCGCTTGAGTGGCGATCGCCAGCAATATCCATCTCCTCGTGCTTGATCCCTATTTGATCGTTTGTTCTCATGTTTGATGATACATTTCAGCGCTGCCCACAAGAACACCTGAAGAAGTTGAGGCCTTGTTGCGGTCTTGTGGTGCAGACACGAGTTCTGAGCAATGGAGTTTAGGGTAGTGAATGATTTAATGAAAGCGTTACCTGCCGGTGCTATACTAAAGTAAGCTTAGTTGTATATGTCATTGCCGAAGAAGGAATACAAAGAAGGGGATTATCCCCGCCAATGAAATTCTTCAGTTATCTCCCCGATGCTCCACCGAACCGAGTCATAGTTACATGGCTAAAGATTATCTCCCCGTCCTCGGGGAGTTTGCCGTGCTTGCGAGATTGAGATATATTATGGGCGGGCTTACGACTACTAGCGGGATACCACCAGTACCCTTTGTTTCTGTCTCTCATTGATCTCTCTCTCTCTTGTAACTGCCATGCCTCAGCTTAATGTTCCCGGCGCCATTCTCAACTACGAGACGTTCGGCTCAGATGGTCCTCTGCTCCTCCTTATACCCGGAGCCGACGGCCGGGGCAGCGTTTTCCACTCCTCCACCCGATTTCTCGCCACCAACTTCACTGTTGTATGCTGGGACCGCCGCGGATACTCGAAAAGCTATCTCGATGGCAAACAAGACTTCAAACAGCGCCTGCAAACCGATGCTGACGATGCGCAACGACTGATCCTGCACCTTTCTGGCAACGGGACCGCCTCCGTGTTCGGAACCTCCTCCGGCGCCATCGTTGCCCTACAGTTGCTGGCCAGTCATCCTGAGTGCGTGACAAGGCTCGTTGCGCATGAGGCTCCAGCCTTCTCCGTTCTTCCGGAGGAGTTCCAGCTCCAGGCCCATGGTCTTATTAACCATATCTACGAGACATATCGAGCTCATGGGCCCGACACAGCAATGAGAGTGTTCTCCGCGGGCCTGTCCGAGGGCCCCGAGACGAGTTTGATGCAATCATGCATGGATGCAAAGCGTGGGGATGAGATTCGTGCAAATTCACTCTTTTGGTTCGAATTTGAGCTGAGACAATACACCAGTGCTTCAGTTAATCTTGAAGCCATTGTCCAACAGAAAGCAAAGTTGATCCTTGTTGTGGGAGAGGAGAGTAGCGATGGACCAGTCATGAGTGTAATGAATGCCATGGCTATACAAGGAGATAAGGAAGTTCTGAAGATTTCTGGTGGCCATTTAGGCTATGTGCTGAAGCCTGAAGTCTGGGCAAGGAATATAATAGAGTTACTTCAGTAAAATTACTTTTATATCTCAGCGTCTTAGTATATAGTAGCTATCAATAACCAATTATAGAATCTTTTACTAGAGAATCAAGTTTTCAAAAGGAGAAGTTTTAATTTTAAAGACCCAAGGCAATGATCTAAGTTACATGCTGAAGACGCCAGAAGGACCGGCTATTACAGGGGAAAACCTTCGGGCAAAAAAACCCCTATCTTGGAAGATCAAAGCTCAGTTCGCAGCGACGGAAGCTTCCTTCTAGTTATAGCACCCGGAACCTCCTTGCTTGGCGTAAATCTTAGGCTGAGTTGTGTCGACAGCGCCATTCACAACAGGGTACCATCCTTGCTTAGCCAGGAACTTGCAGTTATTGTAGAAGCGGTCGCCATCGAGCCTAACGTGAGGGTTGGCAATGCACTATTATATTCGAATCAGTCTAAGATGCTTTTAAGGGCCGTGTTATGGTACTTACTCGGCCGGCGCCGTTATCGTATTCAGCCTGTCGAACGGAATCAGTATAACATAAGGTTAGGTGGGATAGTAGAGCTTACGGTCTTTTCGTAGTTGTCGTTACAGACATTGAATGTAAGCTCCCAATCATACTTCCAGCCGTTGCCATTGTTGATCTGGCAGTCGCAGGCCTTGTGATCGCTGGCCAAGACGGGCAGGATGAATGGAAGAAGGGTGATGGCGAAACGCATGGTGAAGGATTTGACTGAAAGGACTGAAAGTAGTCTTGATTGGCAAAGAGTGCGGTAGGATGAAGAGATGGAGGTGATGTGATGTCTTGGTTGAACTGAATTGGATTGAATAAGAAAGAGCGCAAATGAGAAGGATATATTTATAGGTAGATATTCTCTACCAGAATACACTGAGATCGTGGTTCCCGAACATCTTTGCCGTGATTCTATCGAGGCTTGTCGAAGCGGCAAGCGAGATGGGTCGCTCTCGTGATGATGGATCAAGGAGTTTCAGGAGAATCCTTTCGAAAGGAACTGCCGGCTTTCTCTCGCCTCAAAAGTAGAGTTCAGGCTTCAACGCAGAGTCTCAGATAGCACCAAGTGGGACAACAAGGAAGTGTTGCTGGTCATGTAAGAAGGCGGTATCGGGACAGCTTGTAACCAGTCTTGTGCTCCAAGTCTTCCTGAAACGCTTCTACAATCACGCCCTGCGGCTGGTCATCACTGTAAATGAGTCGTCTCTAATATCTACATTCTTTACAATAGTAGTCAGTGTCGTTTGGTCCCCAAGTCAAGGAACACTGGATATGCTCTGTGGCTACGAAGGAGTACTACTGTCCTCGCAGGTAGGTTTTTCCAAATCTTGATCGACACTCGACCGCTAACCAGTGCCAAACTTCGAGACTTCCCAATAAACAAATGAACAGTGGAGGTTCCCAGTCACTTTGACTGCCGTGTTTCCGTATATCAGAGCTTCTGTGGATCAATATACGTGTACGTGAATTGAGCATAGAGCATAGCTGACTACATTCAGACCAGGCTTGATGCCTATTATGGCAGGTTGTTATTCTTTCCTTGCCTCATTCAATCTGTCGGCAGATATGAATTGTCAGTGTGTATTTTGACTTTTCATATGGAGCTCGAGCTTTGGTGTATATGGGGCTGAAGGTGGAGAAGTCACTTAATGTCTTTCGGCTAAAGGGTCATCACTGGTGATTTTAATTTATCCGTCAGTTCTCATGCAGATCCTTCGTCCTCTTCGGCAACAGTCTGCCGATTTCAGTTACGTATAGTTATCCATAATAGAAAGCTTGTTTTTGTTCTGGAACATGTGGTAGACAGCGAAATGTGTTCAAGTCGAGCTGCATCTGTGCCTTTAAAGGCCGGTCTCTCGTACAATCGGTATATTGACTCTCTAACTACGCTTTTACACACAATTTTTAATCTTCTGCAACGAAACCAAGATGAAGTCTGCTCTTATTGGCCTTGGCACTATGGTTCTGCTGGCTTCGGCCGCTCCGATTCCTTCTGGCTCGCCCTCATCTTTGGCTACAGCCAACGATGGACTGACTCTGGAAAAGAGAGCTGAGCTCGACCCCATCAGGTATGTTGGAAGCTACCATGCCATCGAGCTGAAGTCTCTGACATCTTAATGTAACTAGCCTTGGAACCCTTCCTGGTGATGCGCTTGGGAAGCGAGCCGCTAACAGAAGGATGAACATTCCCAACCACGTCGGCACTGCGATACAGAATATTGGCGCCGTTATTGTTAAAGCCATTGTTGATGCCGCTGGTGATCTTATCTTCCAAATCACCAATAATGGTGGAGGGCCTGCAAAGGTGTCACTCCGCGAAGTGAACACCGGGCTGGACGCTGCAAATTTAAACATTGCTGCTCATCATACTATCAACTATGATCCACTTGGCGCAATCAACCCAGGCGATGCGATTTCAATCAACTTTCAGACCTAAATTGCAAAGGATAGAGCTCAAGGTTGGGTCTATAGTGGTTTTTTTGCTGCGTTGTAGTTTTTCCACTCTGATCAAGTGCCCCTTTTAACTTAGCTATACAGTAGTCACATAAGATTTAACTTTATAATACCTATAGTTCTGTAAGGTGCCTACTCTAAGCCTTGTACTTCCATTCTGGCTTTTCTTAACTATAACATCTGCCGAGTATGCATGATATAGAAGCAAGAAACCCATAGTGGCCCAGACAAATTGAACTCTAATTGATGCTTTCAACTTTACATTTTATAGTAATATTATCTACCGACGATTACTCAGTAATGAGCGAGGTTGTACACAACAGTGTCAAGCGAGGCATTCGTATCACTAGGGTTTAGAGTTCAATATATAGGTTCGGGCCGAGAACTTTTAATCCTTCTGCCATTGGCTGTAACGATATAGTGGCCTGAAAAGTTTATAATGTTAGTGAAACTTAACATACTTCCGTGATTATAAAAGTGCGAACCCAGCATCCCAAGTCCTATTTCAGGCATCATTCATCTCTTACAGTCATTACCAAGCAATAGGTCCAAGTCCTCTTGGTTGCAAACTTCTAACATGAAATTCTTTAACCTTCTCGGTTTTGTCTCCCTGACCCTGGCGCTCGCCACCAAGCCAATTGAACGCGATGTCAAGGAAGAGATGAAACATCCTTCTATTGGAGATGTCAAATACACTAAGATTGGTGGTACAGACGTCGGTTCTATCAAGTATGTAGCAGTATTCTCACTCCTTGTGGAAACTAACAAGTCTTAGAGTTACTAGGTCAGATATCCAGGAACGAGGTGTCGTCAGCCTGGAGAAACGTCTCGATGGCATTCATGTTCCCTACGGTGTTGCGGATCCTCAACCCATGCTCATGGCTGGAGTCACTATCTCATTCATCATGGTCGGAAAGTGGGTGAGACAAGGAGGTCATAATGTTTACACCTACGTCTGTAATGGCCTTAAATTCTCGAACCCTACTTCCCGGAACAAGGTCGTCTCTGTGGTAGCTAATGGAGTTGCTCTTCTGAGAAATCAGCCAGTCCCGTCTCACTTGGCCGCCCAGATTGGGGCACCCTCAGAAGGCTATGGTAATGAGATTTCGATTACAATTGGAAACTCCTAGTGAGCTCGACTTAGAGGGAGACGATAAATTGTATCTTAAGATATGACAGCTTCGAGGAGCTTGATATTACTTTCTACCTTGGGGATGCTGGGTAGCCAGATGTAACATTCCCTACTCTATATAGTTGTGGTGGTGTTTGAAAAATGATAACAAGTAGCGAAACTGCTTGATGACTATTGATGGGTTGTCTGTGTTGGGGCTGGATGTGAATTGTAACCTTTTTCCAACGAATTGTCTTCATACATGCTACTACGACAAAAGCCAGGCAGGGCGACGGGGTTAGAGTGTGGGTAATGTCAAGCCTGGTACCAGCTTTTACATATGCTACATGTCATCTGAATACATTGACAACGGCAACCCGCTCAAATTACGGGCCGATGCGATGTATAGCACAAGGAACGTCTCCTCGAATTGTCGCAAGTAACTGTTAAAGGTTCTTCTGCAAAATCTAAAATGTCATTCGTTTGCCTCGAACTTAGGCATAGCGCATTAACTGATGTGATGAACGTCACTGCATCAGTGGTTTATAGTGATTGTGGGTACTCGAGATGCCCTCCCTGTTCCTTGGCACATGTGATAAGTTGGCAACGTACTCATCCGAGTGTCTTTGAGTAACTTGAGTATATTCTTTGTATAGCTTGCCTAACCTTCACCCCTGCCCTGGAGGTATTGTTTTGCTATTGGAATATCGCATATACTTAAACCCATTCATGGACACTATGCGGCTGATCATTGACCCGTCTGCGATTTCCGAAAAGTCAGAAACAATAATTCCTACCCGTGGCCACCAATCGGTAGAGGTTGTTGAGCTATTCCGTTGCTTTAGCCATGCGGTTACAGTGGGATTGATAGACCGCGCTATCCTGAGGGAATCGTTAATAGTAGGAAGCTTAAAGCCTTCGGATACATTGAAGTTCATCCAGTTCAGGAACCAGGTGCTGGAAAGCAGGGGAGGATATTTTCCTGAACCTCCATTTGGGCTAACAGTTCCCGTCTCGGCCGTCTTCTCTAGCATCTTGACGACTAGAGCACGTTTGCCATCAATGTCTCCCTCAGCCTGAGAGGCTGGCCCACTCGTCCACGCATAATCCTGAACTGTAAATGGAATGCCATCTTTCGTTGTGAATGAAACTATTTGCTTTGTAGTAGGGTCCGGATAGGAGGTTCCGAGATCAATGCCGGCTAGTATGCTCGCTTGACAATTGCCGTACTGATGCAGAGTATGCATCAGAAGAACCTTGTTTCTCAGTTGCCCCATAGTCAGAGTCAGCGCCGAAGCAGTACCGATAAGGCAATTGAAATGTGGAGCAAGAACAGTGTTTAGTGCGCCAATCATTGCGGTCGAGCTTTGATTCCCATTTACTGGAGAGAAAAACAAGATGACACCTTCGCTAGAATGACCATCGAGCCATTCGAAGAGAGACGCTATCAACGCTGAAATATCTGCGTTGATTAAGACGACTCCTGGAGTATAGAGTGATAGCGTCTGGGATCCTGATTCCCCGGATATACCGACGATGAGGTGTAAGAAGCGGATACCTGCGTTGAGCTGCTGAGTTATGTTCATGTTTTGCCCACGTTCAATTGAGTTGTTGGAGGTGAACAAGGTTAGGTCCAAGCTGGTGGCTGAGGAATGAGTACCAGGAATACTAAGCTCAGAAACGAGACGATAATCGTCGACATTTTTCATCCAGCACGTTAGGTCGAAATATCCACCTGGCCTCTGAATCGAAAATCGAATTGCTTCGAGACTTGGCCAAGCAACAATCAAATCGCCGTACAGGTAGGTGATCGACAACGGGACTGTGAAAGTGTAGCTCGGGTCGACCTGGAAGCTAAACTGTTGTGACCAGTCTTCTGATTCCTTAGCGACCGAGTATCTGAACATTGCCACTTTGTTCGAATCATCGTCGGGCTGTAAATTGGCCCAGACCAGCATGCCATCTGGCGAGGCGGCCGCACCAATACCGGATTCAAGGCAGCCAAAACCAGTGTTAAATAATCCTGTTCCCTTAGGCATAGGGATAGGGGAAGGATACCATGCCATAGCTACCATGTCCAGAGTCAACTCGCGGGGCCCGAGAGACTCGAGGTCAAAGTACATGAACCTGATGCTACTGTCCGGGTTACTATCAAGGTCTTCTTTCCTGATATACATGCTTATGCACCCGCTGCTCAAGCCGTTGATTTTCGTACTGGTGCTCCAGTTCGTAGGATTCTTGATATCCTTAGTCGACATGGTGATGCAGTTCAGGGTGCTTGCATTTGTATCAGCACCTTGTATGGTCTGCACCAGGACAACTACATCGTCATACACGACGCCTGTAATGTTGCCGCTTCCCGAAGCCGTATTGTAGTCGCACAGATGTGTCCATCCGTTGTCGCTAGAGGGGTCTAACGAGCAGACTGATAGCTTATCTTCTGTATTCTGTGTCATAGAGGGAATAAAGGCATAGAGCACCTCATCCAAGCTAACAAGCGCAGGCTGCGAATTTGTGGGAAGGTTTGTCGTGATCGGAGTACATGCTTTCCATAGCAAGTCACTCCCGAGGGAATACGTCAGACAGGTGTTGCAGAAAGGAAGTGTATAAACCATGTATAGCGTGCCACAAGCAGTGGCGAAAGCGGGCATATAAGTATAGCCCATAGGGTTTGTAGCATCAATCACCTGGGGGGGCCAGCTCCAGAAAGGAGCGATAGTGTTCGACATGGTGATTAGTTATAAAGATAGAATTTTATGATATTGGACAGAGGCTTAAGGATATCCAATATAAAAAATGATTTAGTAAAAGCGAGAGCCTTTTATATTTTATCGATCTCTGTAACCAGGACAGATGTGGCGGTGTGTTGTCTTACACTTTTGGCTAGCTGCATTAGTTAGTGAGCTACTGATATGCGCACAGTGTGTGTAAACACAAGGGCTGACAATTTGTTCCGTTTGCGAGGTGTCTTGTTGAACTGAGATAATTATCCGGGATTGCGTGCACAGCCCGCCTTGGGAATATTCCTACGACAAATCGCCCCTAGCTTCGAACAGCACCTTCAATGACTGAAAGTCCTTCCTCTCATACTAAGAGATTATTTATTTAAGGCTCTAGGCTATAGACTCCCCCATAATCCTTGAACCTCAGCCAGGAGCGCTGCCCTCTTAGCCACGTTGGCTGGCTCAGTGTCCAGGGTAGAAACATTATCCGGCAGTGACAGCGCTTGGATTGCTAGAGGCTGCTTTGATGATATGATATTATCAGCGCTATATGCCGTGTATGTAATTGGCAGGCCTTTGCCATCGTAGGGTTGCTGTGCAACATGGATTGAATATCCTGTAGTATGGGAAATGGGAGGCGCATTGGCGGATGATGCTAAGTCTGGTGTGTCTGTAAAATGTATTAGCGATGTAGCGCTAAGAATAGCAGTCGGGAAACTTGCAAACACCCCAAAGCGTTGGAGGCACCTTTGTCGTGATTGGAACAGATAGAAGCTTGACGTTTTCGGAACCCGCAGCATTTCCCGTTAGGTGCACGGCCAGATGTGACAGCTCGAACGAAGTTGTCAGTTGCATTGGTGCCGCATACAAGTCAATCAATGTTGAGCCGCTGTCGTCTGCTACATCTGTGCCATTTGTGCTGCCTGACGTGCTTTTTGGCGCATTGAAAGTCGCTGTGAGAATAGGAACCCTTGTCTTGATAATGATGTTTAGCTGCGCACCGCGGACCTGCACCTTCGAGCTTGTGGATTGGTTAGTCGTGGTAGTTGTTATTGCAGTAGAGCTGATTGACGAGGATGTCGAGACAGTACCAGCGGTGATAGAAAACAGGTAGTCATCTGAACCTCCATCGCTGCCGCTGCTGCTCTGGTTCCTGACCAATTCCAGGAATGAATCAATATCAAGCTTAGCAGGGACGGCACCCGAGCTTGTAGACCCGAAAGATATCGTATGGGACATAGACCAGAAGTGCAATGTAGCAGTGCCCGAGACTGAGGGGCCCCAGAGATGTAAGTCAGCCCCAAATGTCAAAGGACCCAGATTAATCGCAAGGATGCTCCACCCCAAATGAACCTCGACGGAAAAGTTGAAACCAACATGGACGTCAAACCAAAATGGATGTAGTTGGACAAAGAAATCAGCCCAGGCTGTGAAAGATGCCTTTAACCAACCGCAGTCAAATCGAGCATCGAGACACGCCCCGCCCATCAGACACGCTGGTGTCACCGCAAAGTAGGCCTGGCCAAGAATACTGAGATCAGAATCATATGCCCAAGATATTTCAAGGCGTGGTGGCGCTGCAGGGTAATATGACGGAGACTTGTATGTGGGGTTGAAGCCGCCAACTGAGACAACAAAGTCACCTTGATACTGGCTCGGAGAGATCCAAGTTGCATAAACCATCCCACCAGTCAAATGGCAGTCCTTGCTGAGAACATATGACAGGGGTGTCAGTTGGGCTTGAGCAATCAAGTAACCCTGAGCGGAGTCAAATGTCATGGTTGCCCCAACATCAATCAGAATAAATGCATCTTCTTCAGTTCCCGTATTCGGAAAATACGTTGTAGCCTCGGCCGTGATGTTGATGATGCAATCATCCGAGTCGGTCATTTCAACGCTTAGCACAGCATCAATGTCCAAAACCTTGAAGGCCAACACGGTCAGACCGACTGCCAACCAGTAAGAATCCTGCTGCGGGAGAATGTAAGCAGTACCCGAGCTTGGCTGCATCAATGATTTGAGCTCAGTTGCTAGGTCGCTTTGGGGCGTCAGGTCAGCATGGTTGAGGGCAATGAAAGGCCACTGTTGGATATCTGCCGAATCAGGCGGAACCAACTGCGTGTAGTACCCAAGGCCTGCAGACAACCCATTGATCTCGGCCCATCCTAGTTCTGCGATCAATCCTTGAATATGAACAAACGCGAACATATCGTCAAAGGATTTGTTCACTTCGTACATGCCAACAGCCAAAGCTCCCCATGTCTCAAAACTGGCCTTGAGACCACCGACATAGCGAGTGCTATTCTTGTCGACTTCCTTGGCGAACAAGCCCTCAATTTCAAGGCTCGGTGGTTTCTCAATGGCGAGAGCAAGACCACTCAGAGTTGGTGTGAATTGAAGCTGTGAGAGATTGGAGAAGGATTTAATGCTCGTCAAGTCCAAACTTAAACCAAGGTCTATAAGGGAAAAGTCAAGAGGACCGATACGTAGCGTCGCTGTTAATACCAAAGCGATAGATGTGAAATCACTACTCATTTGCAACGCCACGCTACTGATAGAAAGGGGCCCAGCCTGCTTGCTTATTGGAGCCACAGTCGAAGATGGTGTTGTACTGTCGCTTGGATTCCCTTTTTTTAAAGAAGGTGCTGGAGAAGTGGATCTCGAGGGTGCTTTCGATGACGTTGTCGACGAAGGCGTAGTCTTTGGGCTTTTGGTTTGTGCTTCTCCTACGACGTGATCTAAGAGCAGACTTTGCTTCCCTTGTATGGTTGCAGCAAGCTGTAGATGGCAACCCTTGGCCAGCGCAATCACGTCACCAGGCTTGATGTTGCTGTCTCCAGGGGAGAATTGGTTGAAGAGAAGTGGCAGATCTGAGCTAAAGGCATTTTGTGCGAGCGTCGTGGCCTCATCCGTCGTTATGTCTCTGTTCGCCCAGAGCACCGCAACTTCGTCAACTGGTGGTGCAAGAGTACCGACGACTGGGACATCGCTAACGCCAGGTAGTTGAGGGAGTGAAAACCGTAGAATCCTGGCTGGAAGGGCTTTGGTAGTCTTACTGGGTTGAGAGCCAGAGTGACTCGTATCCTCGCTACTTTGGCCCTTCGTGTCGGATGTGTTGCTGCCAGGTGTTGCCTCTGCTGGATTAAGTGGTCGGATCTGAGCAAATTTGACGTCAATGCTGCCGATTTTGATGTCAAGTGAAAAGATTACAGCCTTTCCCATCTCCTTTGAGCCGTCAACGCTCTCGCAGAGGAGATTAATGCTGATGTCACTCAGGGGAATAGTGAGATTGCTAATGAAGTCAGGCAATGCCTCGTTCTCTCCAAGTAGATCGGACAAAATCTCCCCTAAAGTAGACGTTTCTGTCGTTGCTGTAGGGTTATACTTGCTAATCCCGGCAGCAAATGTCCATACACTGCCATTCGAATGTTGGTAATTAAGGCTTAATAGTACTGGCCCCAGCAAGAACTCTGCCAACATGGTTAGCTGGCTGGGCTGAGCCTTTTCATAGATGTACGTCAGAGTCGTATCGAGAATGTTGATTCCCGAAAACACGTCCGCAATGGCGCTGCGTGAGTCAGCAGCAAAGAGGGAGTACAAGTTAGTGAATGAAACATTGTACGCGGATGCCGAGACGCTCCAGGTACCATCGCCGCTGTTGTAAGCGAGATCAACGCCAAGGCTGGACCAATTGTTTTCGTCATATTCATCTCCCGGGCCCTGGAGGGATACTCCTCCAGATAGGGCAAGCGACTTTGAAGCTGAACCTATCTCCAGAACGATGTCCAGTATGTTGAATGATAGAGCAGGAACATTAGCTGTATCTGCTCCAGGCTGAGCCTCGATACAAACGACTGAACCAGTTAAGGTCAAATTCGTTGATGTAGTGGACTTTTGAAGGGTAATCTCGGCCTCTGTAATTACATCCGGTACACCAGCAGGGTAGCTGGATGGATGGATATCTAGCAAGGATGAGATTGATATTGTCGAGTTCATGGGCGGCAAAGCATTCAATGAGGGCTGATCTACCCACTCGGCTGTAGGATCCAATTGAAAAGGTAATGAATTGGGGCTGCTCAGAGGAAGAGCTCCTGACAACAAGTACGAGCCAGGCGACCACTCAAGCTCGAACAAGATAGGAATCGTGCTTGGAGGCGTGACAGTAACAGAGGGACTGGTGGTAACTGTCTCTGTTGCTGGAGTAGCAGGTGTCGAGAGCTTTTTGGGTGTTTCAACGCTCCCGGATGTAGCAGGCGCTTTGATGTTGAGGCTGACCTGAAAGTCGACGCAGCACTTTGCCAGCGACAGTCCCTTTCCTGCAGACTTGACAACAAACCGAACGGCCACAATCTTGGAATCGTGACAGAATTCCCTCAAAATCTCCTGAACTGTGCTAGACATGTCTGAGCTGGATGGTGCAGCAGTTTTAGAAGTGGATGTGTCGGGTGTGTCGATGATGCTCTCTATCCAGGTGAAGATAGCGTCAATGGCGAGGCCAGTCGTACGGACCTGGATCTCCATGGAGGATCTGGAGAACACGATAGAAGAGGGAAATGGCGTTGGTGTTCCATTGATAGTGGTGTGGATAGTTGAGTCGATACCGACGACACTCTGTTTCGACGTCATCGTTTTACCGGGCAGGATGGACATCCTTGGAGTCTGATTATCTGTGCTGCCCCATAGAACTACATCTGTTACTGAGAAGCCAGCTTTCGGAAGTAGGCTATTCAGTGTTGACTGAATTGTCGAAGGTGAAGCCAGGATCATCTCGAGGCGAAAATACATCTTAATTCTCGGGTCTGGGATCATCCAAATTGCTGATCTTGAAGGCCTAACGGACGTCGAGGTCCTGAGCGTAAGTTTCTGCTGATTTACAAATGCCCCAACGAAGGCGTTTGAAGAAAACCCAAATAGTGACAGAAAGGCGTTCAAGTCGGTAGTACCTGTTGTAAGACTTTCATCAACGGCAAAAACAAAACCTCCGCCGGTTCCAAGATTCTTATAGAATCCCGAGCCAGTTGCAGGTAAATTCGTCAAACCGCTAAATTGCGCCTGATATGCACCAGTCCCAGTGTTAACGAAGAGGGAGAAGGCATCGCTACCGGACGATGATGCCGCAACAGAAGCCTTTATGGCCAGCAAGTCAATTGAGATAACTTTGCTTGTCGTCGCGTCAAATTGTCCAGTGAAGTCCACGGTCACAGTAAAGCCAAAGCTAGTTTGCAGCCATGAACAAAGCTGGCCCTGTGTACTGCTAAGCGCAACGGCGCTTAGAGATCCATCGCTAGCCTTTTGTATGGCCAAATCAGCCCCAAGAAATGAATAGAGCCACTTTTCAGCCTTTGATAGAGTCGGTGTAGGTGGCATTGCTGCTAGGAGAGTGGCGAATGATATCAGCCTGTCTCCTGTTTGATAGTCAGACTCAATTTCCATTCCCCCACCGCCAGGAATACTATAAAAGCTGATGGTTGAGGTCTTCAAGCTCCCTCGCCTGATCTGTTCCTCCGGGAAAACCCCTTGCTCTGTCGCCTCAATGTATAAGCACCCCCCAGACCGCCCCCAACCGACTTCTTTCCAGATATTCCGAAGTTTATCAATGACAAAGGCCATAACTTCTTGTAAAAGTCTTTTGATTAACCCGTCTCTTGATGTGACATTCCATTTTGCCTCTAAAATTCCAGTTGAATGTGGAAACGGACAGTCAACCATAAGGGTATTTCTCCCATACGTTTCCGAATATTCCTCCTCCAGATAAATGACGTTACCTTCTGTCAGGCCATTATTCAGACACCAAAAGTTCTTGACATTTGTCAAGAACTCCTCATTGCCAAACCAATTAGCAAAAAGGTCTTTTCCCGAGATCCTGATGACATCGCGGCGTAGCTCCTGAGACCCTGGGCTAAAGCTCAGTAGTTTCGAAAGATTGAGCCGTGGCACTTTCCATCTAAGCCAATAGGGATCGGTCGAGGCTAGGATGCGAAATCCCAGCTGCCGTTGCGAGTTCAAATAGGAAGCATATGCCATAACCAATGCCAATGTCGATGCTGTTGGATGGCCATAGGCACGCCCAGCAGAGATATACATATACTGAACTTTGAATTCCGCAATCCCCACTGGCGTAGATGTACTTGCTCCATGATGGCTTAGCTTTGCCACGTCAATGGGAGGATATCCGTAGACTCCAAGGTGAAGCCAGGTAAATAGATCGGTTTCCTGTTTTTTCGAAGAATCACCTGCCGAATATAGAGATATCTGTGGCTGGTTGTTGACCAACGGCCAAATCGCTATGAGTGCGATGGAAGAGTCGTTGCGATTGCCAGCGATTGGCTGTGGCTGGGCCTGCTGCCCGAGTATATCGTTACCCAAGATGAAGCCATCTACGGCAATACACAGCAGAATAGGCGTCGATTTTGTATTTATAAGAGAGGTAGGAGATTTATAAACATCTTCAAGGGACTTTGTCGTAGCAGGTGCAGTCTGCAATAATCCGGAAAAGAGATCGAAGCCAAGACACTGCGAACCCAACATGACAGAGCAGATCCGTGTTGGTGTTTGACCTTCACCTTCCAGGCGGTAAAGGGTTTGATTTCCATGTGCGTCAGAGTCAAGTGCAAAGTGAAGCTCTTCAAGTTTCTCATTGCATCCCAAAGACGGGATGTACAGCACAACGTTTTTAGCGCAGTACAGTTGTAGCAATTCTACTCGAAAGAGCTTCATAATTCCGCCGTAGTGGTCGTCATCCCAATGTGTAATGACAATGCGGGTCAAGAGAAATTTCTTATACTGAGCTTGGGCGTATTTAATCCATTTGAGGAGGCTGTTGGTGTAGATTGCTCTTCCACCATCCACCAGGACCGCTGCTTGATAAATCCTTTGGTCGCCACCATTGGGACGGAGGACATGAATAGCGGCGTCACCGTTTTGCACATCTATAAAATAAGAATCAACCGCGTAATTAGCCATGATGATAAGGGATAGAAGGTATCAGCGATTTTGTGTCTGGCTGGGGAACATGCGTAGGATGGAGTAATCTTCGCAAAGATTGGGTCCGCTTCCTGCCACCCGTTCAGACTTTCGAAATGCCATTCCGGGAAAAGACGAGGTGGGAAGAGAGTCAAAAGAGCGGTGACAATGCCCGCGTATTGCAGCGAATGAGTAGAGGGAATGAATTGCTGGCTTAACGCCACACTAAAGCCTCATGCATCTAGACCCCAATCTATTGATGCAGCAAGACGATAGTAGCACCAACTATTGTCAATAGTTGGTGATCGCACAGTATCGATACTCAAGACATTGAACATGGTCGAGTCGTTTACGCTTTTCTTATGCGGGGAAAGGAGAAGATGTGAAAAGAGAGGTGGTCAAAATTGTGAAACCTGGTCTAATAACTGCATACCAGAACCCTCTCACCTCTCCTTCTGTTGCACTACGATGTACCCATCTACGACTGCGCTCTTCCCCGCAGCATCCACATCTAATAATGATCTCATGCCTTGAATTGCAATTTTCTCCCCAGGACTGCTTTGACTGTCATTTGACCACCACCACGCGGCCTCGCCAGCAGGAACCATACTTGCAAGTGGCATTTGAATAGAGCTTGCTTGATTCTCTGGTACCTCAGGGACTAAGATGGGGCCGCAGGTAAAGAAAGCTTCCATATTGCCTAGTGCTTCTGTTACCGCCCATCCGGGAAGCGACACCGGTTGAACGGGAAATAGATCGCCTGAATACACGTGCCACGGGAGGATCGGATCAACAACACAGCTGATACGCACTCTTTGTGTGGCGTGAGAAGCCAGAATATTGTCTGTATCGCCTGGAATGAAGTACGGCGTGAGAGATATGGCTGCCTGAGCATTCTGTCCACTCTCAGAGTCCGAATCCGCACCTAACTCGGCAGCCGTGCTACTGAAAGCCGTGATGGATCCAGTGGACGGAAATGTTGCCACTAGACCGTCAAATGCAGCAAGAGAATTTCTCAGTGCTACCTGAAAGGTGTAGTTCGTAACTGCAGGCTCCTGTTGAGCTGTGGACTCTGTCAACAGTGAAGTATCTGTCAAGGCTGGAGTAGATAGTTCAATTGAGAGACCAACATCGGCAAGACAAAATGGACGTCCGAAAGCAGCCGGAAGCAGATCTGCAAAGTCCCCTGCAGTCGAGAGCAGTGAATCGGTTGCGTCTGCCATCATGGTGTAGATAGACTGTGCGAGATTGACGTCCGTGGAGAGAGCTTTGACGAGATCAGCCAGTCGGCCTTGGGGTGTGCTCGTCTTGATGCCGTCTGGTATGGTGAATGTCGAGTCTTGAATACGGACTTCTGTAACAAACCCGCCGGTACCATTAAGGATCTGTATGCATTCGTCAATGTAGTTTGGTACAAGCCAGCCCCAGACAGGATTATCCCACTCGCTGGCCACTGTAGCTGTAGTAGCCCCCGGTACCATGTAGCTGGCATTTAACCGTGAAGGCTGATTAATACCCGGCGGGAGCTGAAAATAAGGACAACCATTATCCTTTGTATCAACAGATGTTACGGTGTTTGCAGACCCATCTGTGGTGACATTGCAACTGAGCATTGGCGGTAGACAGGGATACAACTCAGTCGGCCAAGGGTTTACAGCTGGGTAACTCGTTGGACCACCGTCGGGCTTCACAGCAACCACCATTTGCCCGAATTTGTCGACCAATGTTAAGCGTGTGAAGCGGGCCTGGCCATGGACAACAGGTTTGAAGGGGCTAAAAGCGCTGGTATAACCTGGTTGCAGGTTGGTTCCGCTCCCATAAGGTGCCATCCCATGAAGAACATTGACCTGACTCAGGTCATCGGCGGAAATACCCAGAGTGGCGAGCAGCTCCTTGCTTGGGGAGCTTGGTGCAGGATAGTGTCCTCGTCGTAGCGTGAGCAAATGATCGGTAAATCCGCCTATAGGAGTTGACAAATACTCTAACTGTCCAGCAGATTGGAGAATGGAGCTACGATCCGCGTCTTTAACTGATCCTGGCGGTTGCAGGTCCAAAAACTGACGAACACTTGCTTGGAGAGTAAGACCAGTCTGAGGGAGAATGGCTGCTCGGCCACTGATTCGGCGTCGGTCCGCACTTGCTGTTGGATCTTTGGCCAAAGTATTGTTCGGGTTGATCTCCCACTGCCAACACCCCGTTGTTGTGTCAGGAACGAAACTCCAATTTTGGAACGGAATATGATAGTATTCCAATTCCCACTCCAGAAACAGAGGAAACCACCCCTGCTTACTATCTGCGTCTTCGAGATATGCATAAGCTGAGGCTGGCCAAGTCTTTTGTGATGGGTCTGGTTGAAGGAAATCGTTGAGCAGCCTTGAAGCTGTATCCGAGAGGAATGCGGGAAACTTAGCATCTCCCAAGTCAGTGAGAGTGCTGCCCACTATATCAGAGCTGCTGTTTGCAGGCAGAACCGGAATATCAGAGGCCAATCGCGCTGCCACTGCTTCGTGAAAGCTATTCGGCCATCCATTTGACGTACCCGCAAACAGTACAGTAGGATCTTGCCGCCGTCCAAACGGCCTTGCCTGTGTCTGGACGAGGCTGTTGCCGCCGAGTTTTCTCTCAATTCCGGCTTTGGTAGCCAGAACAGCTTTTGATTGAGTGGCGATGGTCTTATTTAAGACTGCCAGTCGAGCCACTGCTGTTGTGGCGGCACTCTGCACAATGGTGCGGTTCTGAGCATACATAGCACTAGGAAGTAGTGTAAGAGCCACAGCATTCCACCAAGCACCGTACAACTGGCGCAGAGTCTGGTCCTTCTCCTGCACGCAAGCATCAATCGCCATCTGCTGCTCGTTAAGTACTTGCAAGGATGGAAGAAGACTAGCGATGGTAGATGAATCCATGCCTTTCAGTCCATTTTGCTCAGACTTGTTAGGAAGCTTCCAGACTGAGCCACCTGATGTAACAGAGTTCCAGCCAGACGAAGCTAGGTCCATTGCTTTGTGAACCTGATCGACACTGTCCCCACCACCGTTATAACCAGATACGGTTATCGCAGATAGCTGGTTAATGAATTGCATGACGGTCGAGTCAACACCTGATCCTTGTGCATTCAGGAGGCCAGACAATGCATCTAGCGCGTCCAAGCCAACGGCGACGGGCTGGGTGGAAGCAATAGCCTCTTGGAGATCCAATGACGGAGTGACTAGGTTGTACTCATCACCACCCCATTCAACGTTTCTAAGAACGCCATGACACACGGTCCTTCCTGTATCTGAGCTGATGGTTTCGGTTAGAAAGTCAAAGTCTGAAGTCGGTAGTGTTACTCCAAGGGCACTCAGGATATCCTCATTTGTCGGGTTGGTACCGCTTGAGAGGGTAGTGCTGAGAACAAGAGGATCCAAATCAATGTCTGAATGATAGCCAATCACCATATAAGATAGGGTCTGGGATTTGTTGACATCGCTACCTTGCCGGAGGTCGTGAAGATCATCCAGAACCGAAAAGACACCAATGTTGGTGGGTTGCTGATCCACAAAGAATTCGTCTCCTGGCTGAACCAAAGTCAATGGCTGCGATCTATAAGTGTAACTATTCTGGTCTCTTATATATGAATTCAGAACTGAAAAGGAACCAAGAAAGCTGCGATCCTGAGTAATTGGCTTGGTGGGATCAATGGTTGCAGACGAAAGAGCCGCCACGTCGTAGGGTTTCCTGAACGAACGGTCACTGACATCGCGGAGGCAATCGCTCTCAACAACCAGAGCTGCAGCTGGATCCGAGCCATTTGTTCGGATGACAACCCAGCGATTTGGTACAGGTCGAAACTGTTGGTAGATGTAAGTCATAGTATGACCAATGCTAGGTTTCAATGGCTTACTTGGAAATTTGGGTCTCCAGGGCTAGTCGGATTAGGCACGGATCCTTTGAAGCCTCTTCGGATTCTCTCGCCCGCATCAAGGGAGTTGTTTTCAGATGCGGTGATGCCAGCTCGGAAAGCTTGCGGCATGCACCAAGAGACGTAGACTCCCTCACGCGCACTTATAGGTTGTCCTCCAAGCGTAGAATTCTCACTAGCTGGCTTGGTCACGTCTACGAAACGTGTGTTTACCCGGCAGTCAAACTTGGCTTGATTAGAAGTATCGAGGTGGTCGATCAAGTCGTAGGCAATGGGTGATTGAGCTCCGTCGAGGCGGGAAAGATCTGGCTGAGCTAAGGGAGCCAGGGAGATGTTGGACTTATTGAAAGAACTGACCGAGAAGGCCTGAATGGCCATCGGAATTACAACAACATTAGTAGTCATTACGTTGTGCTTGTCGATGATTCACAGCATTTGATGATTGACTTGGAAAGATGGAGAGCCTGAGTTCAGGACCATATTGAGACCCAACTTAGAGCTACACAGTCGTGGTTAGCGGCTGCATAACTTTATGTCAGATTGTCTACCTTTGTAACCTCCAGACCGCACAGTTGAGCATACTGTGGTTTAGCTGCAGATATGATAAGACTATTGATATGTTCACCGCTGATTTGAGCAAATAAAAACGACGCTGGGACGTGATGTGAGACACAGCTGAAAGACAGGAATTTGCGCTAGACTAGATACATGCACAGTGCGTGCGATTCCTGAAAACTGGTGGCTTGGGCAGCATTTATGGACTAGTCTCGACCCTTGGCCCAGCATGCGATCAGCGTTGACTTTATGGTCAGCCAGCACAAGCACCATTTACCCATTCTGCACAAATTTTAACATCCTGAATACTGTATCTCAAATTGAATCATTAATCTGGAGAGACCATCAAACTCTCATCATGGAACCTGAATCGCTTCAGCCTAACCAGGTCCAGCTCTGGTCCTCACACCGCCCCAACTTACAAGTTGGGGACTACACATTCACTGCAACACAAACCATTCAGCCCACTTCTGATTCCAACGACTTGAGAAAACTGTCTAAACTTACGCAAAGTCTTGTCGTGCCGGGACCAAAGTTCAAACTTCTGCATTCATCAGACATTCATAGCGTATATCCAGTTGCTGGGACTACTGAAACAGGCGCCATATTACCGCATGTGACCCTTAAACACTCTACACTGGCGTGGGAGCGACAGGTTGTGTTTCCTGGTGACTATACTCCGGACAGCAGCAGTAATGTCCCGTGGCTTGCCCTTCTGTCTTTCACGGAAGATGAGCTCATCCTAGGTGAAAGTTCTGCTACTGCCCTCGGTTTCCCTTCAGGCACAGTACCATCCAGATATGGAGCTGTTGCTACCACGGCAGGCCAACTCAAACTACTCAAAAACAGCATCGCATCGCCTCTTTGGTCTTCCAACTTCGACGATGATTACGCGGACACCGATCCAGTGGACGCCCTATGCATACAGCCTACCTTGTTCAAAGAACTTTTCCAACCAGTCACGGGTGGAAAGGCATATAACGATATCGTGCCGTATCAGTTCATGGCACATGTGCGCCATTCTCATAGCAGCAGTGATATAATCAGTATCGTCATTAGTCCTCGCAGTGGACCAACTGAACTCATCAAACCTGCTCGGATGGTCTCGCATCTTATCTCTTTAGAGGGAATACCTCGGCTTGAAGTCTCTAGCAGTGCTTCTTCTGTGGCTCTGGTGTCACTATATAGCTGGGACTGGATGTGCACGCCTCCAGCGGGTCCTACTACTCCGAAGGATATTCTCGCTGCCCTTGGTAATACTGTTCAACCCCTTTGCGTCCCGAAAACAACTTTATCTTCGATTGGTACCTCAACTACCTCTTCTTCCTGGCTAAGCAACCGACTTGAAGCCGGGTACACTATAAAACCTTACCAAGATGCTAGTGGTAATAAGGCGACTTGCATTCTTCGTGGGCCATTAATACCCGTCCCTGAAACACCTGATCCATCCTTTGGGAGTTGCAGTTCGGACAACGGCAAGGACCTTTTGAGATTTGATTCTGCGACTGGCTTGGCTGATATCACTATGCAGTCCGCTTGGACACTAGGTCGAGCAATGGCTCTTGGCGACAAGTCATTCTTGGCCAGCTTGATGCGACTTCGAGGCAAGATCCGAGCTGAAGCAGTCGGCGCAGCAAAGGCAGCTTCGCGTGATGCAAACGGCGCCGAGAGCTGGACAGGCAAAGGGATATTGGCGAACTTAGCCACTACCCTGGCCAGCATCGCCAAAGCGCACTCTGAGACCGCTTACAGTGACGTAACTGGTCCTGTGCGCTGGACCAACCAGCAGGCGAGTTCGCAGGTGCAACAGCGGCAACAAATTGTGGGTTTTGCTCATTTCGATCAAGCTACGTATCTCCAGCAGCTCGGAGCCGTTGTAGATGCTTTCTTCGCGGCTACTACCCTTGACGCAGACGCCTCAGCCGTTCAGTCGTGGATACTGGGGAAACTCCTCCTTGAAGGCATTCCTCCGTCATATCTGGTCATGACGCCGGATCAGTTTCCCCAAGAGAGCATTCGGACCTTTAGCATTGACTCAACTTGGGTGGCTCTCATGATCGACGGAGCACTTAGTCTGGCAAACCATCATTCTCGTGATGGCGATGACGATGTGATCCGAAAATACATCAAGCATGCAATCAACAATTGGCTTACACAACCACTTCCCGATGAACAGCCCATTCAGCAGCCACCACGATGGGGAGTACTCCTTCGAAGTAGTCTAGTGTCCTCTTTTCCAGACTTGAAAGTCGTAGGATCCAGCACGGCATACTACGACCCCAGTACGAGCAAGCCCTTTTTAACAAGGTTGTTAGCCCCAGATATTATGCTATGCCTCTCCGACTTTCGACCGGGCGACTCCGATTTTGCGTACCTATGTATATCCCTCCCGATTCATCGACAGACGTATCAGCTAGGCGAAACATTCACATCGTCGATATTGTCTGGCGACTTTAAGCTTCCGCCCACTTCATCAGCTCCATCTACTTATGGGAAGGATGGGACATGCCAATGGACAAATACAGATCATAACCTTCCCTACAATTGGACGACAAGGATGCTGGATCCTTTGAGCTACGCGCAACAGGTCTATTCCAAGTTGAACGGATCATCTAGCAGTATTGATTCAACAACCTTAGCTCTCTTTTTAGGACGACCAACTCCCAGTTTAATGCTAGAGGTGGGCAAATTGACCGGGTCACCTCCCGCGACGCCTCCACCATATCTGCCCGTAGCATTACCAAGTTTCACTGCCCCATCTTCACTCTCCAAGTCTACGAAGGCATCAGTAGACTTAAAAAAGTCTTATTCAAAGGCAAAAGCTATATCAACCCTGGAGGCGTCTGCGGTGACGTCTTCGGCCCAAACCACTTCCGTAACCGCCAACCCCGATATCACTTTAGTCCTCCTCACTAGCAACCAAGCATATCATTACGGTTGCCCTAGATTTACCAATATCAGCGACATTTTCACGCCCCGGGAACGAAAACGACTTTCCACCCTCAATGCGACTGGATCGCAGGTTTCTGCGAGGAATGATATCGTCTTTACCCTATACGACGACTACCGTCGCAATGGACAAGATCCTAACATGAATGATGGGGTTGAATATATCAGAGTCGTCATTCCCGTGACTGGAACCTGGCTTGGGTCCAACGAGACGATCACACTTCCAGCAGTTGATGAGGTTAACGGCTCCAAGACTGATGTTAACGTCGATACTTCGCAGCCCACGTTACTGTTTATCCCGGGATCCTTGACCTCACCAATTCTACCAGGCGTGCGTTCGCTTGACCAATCCCAACAATGGACTTTTCGTCGATATCTTGCACTCTCACGCATGTACACCGCGCCGGAGCCAGCAGATGGCAGTCAAGTCTCAGTATCTACAGACGATCCAGTGGTGTCTGTACTTGTTGTTGAAGGTAAACCAAGATTTGACTTGGCCGGAGGTTTCGAGGATGCAAGCTTCGTCCTTGAGGGCGCACTTCTGATACCAACACAGCCAGGCAATCCCTATGTGTTGGCTGGTGTTGGAGTGAATGTCATCTTCAAAGCCAAGGATACTGCTGTCCAGGAGTTGTTAGTTAATGTTCAGCATGTTGAAATGCATAGTACTTCAAATGAATAACTTCGCCACGGTTAGAAAGCTCATCGGTTCATGGCGAGAGCGGGATACGCGATTAGGGTAGACATTGATTTCAAGAGCTTATTCAGAGGGTTCAGTGAGGAGAGAGCTAGTCCAGGATTAAATAATCAGTTAGTGGATGGCGGCTACTCTGAGGGGAACTCAATCTTCTCCAAAACTCCGGGATTGGTAGATAGATAGAAAGATGACGAGTCCTTAGTTATAATAGTAAGTCGTTTGCATCCACGTGATGATAAGTAGACTCATAACAGGATATAATCCCTGCAGATCCTTGTTTTATCCTGGGTCAAGCAGCGGGGTTACATTAAGCAACATGTCTAGACAGCCAGTAATATTCAGTGTCAACTTATAAATAAAACTTCTATAGCTTTATTAACATTTCTCTAAAGGTTATTTTCTAGGCACTGAAGGCACAAGCGATTCTGCTTTATTTTCATGAATATGATCCTCTAAATCTCAGCCGTTGATTACATACCCTGCAGGGCTGAACTGGGCTTGGCATTTCATTTTCAACACAGCCTCAATAATCAATAATCAGTATCAGGCTCCCTCCCGCCACCACTCAGCCCTGACCTCAACCTCTCATCTCCAAAATGTCTGATCCGCTGAGTGTTGCCGCTTCAATCGCAGGACTTATCTCAATCACAGTGGAGGCTGTCAAGTTTCTCAGCCCATATGTGTCAGCAGCGAAAGAGACCCCGCAGGTCGCGGCGCACGTCTACTCTGAAGTCCAGAGCACCCAGGTCATACTGATGGGGCTCCAAAGCTTGACGAAGAATCTTGGGTCTGTGACTATTCGGTATGCCGCGTTGATCGGAGTCAATCAGGTCGTGGCGATACTCACAGACGGGGTTCTGCTTTACTCGGAGCTGCATAAAGAACTTCAGTCCTTGTGGACTAAAGATGGCGTGGAAAAAGTACCGCTCAGAGGGCGTTTGCAGTGGGTATGGAAGGAGAGCACGTTTGTTACTCTTCTCAATAAGCTG
The DNA here is from genome assembly GCA_013363135.1 of Fusarium brevicatenulatum. Taxonomy (NCBI): domain Eukaryota; kingdom Fungi; phylum Ascomycota; class Sordariomycetes; order Hypocreales; family Nectriaceae; genus Fusarium; species Fusarium brevicatenulatum. The sequence goes on along the minus strand of JABEEJ010000023.1, from coordinate 78,501 downwards.
CAAAGTTTCAAGAGCTCAATGACACTCATCTTAATGATTTTGCAAAGGTACGTATAGCATGCGATTCCTGGTGCAATATCTGACTCATGCTCAGTGATTCTGGCCAAAAGGCAAAGGAACACCAGGAGCAGCTGTCCAATAATGTCAAGATTCTTCTAGACAGCAATGACTCTCTGTCACGCCGGCTGATGAGCATTGAGGATGCTTTGGATGCTCAGACGATTGTTTCCAGGCGCATGAGCATTCTCTCATTGAGCGCGTCTCAATCTCAAAACACAGGCAAGCAATCAACCGCAGAATCACCGGCTGCATCAATCAGCACCGAGACCAGCCTTTCTATATCCAAGTTTGACTTTGAAGACGACCTCGAGTCATCACGCGTGTATCGCCGAGCAGTCAGAGAAACCATGGACTTTTCATTCCGAAGCTCGATTGCAAGATCACACAATTGGTCTGTATTTTCAGGCTTGAGTCTTGGTGATATTTCTGTCATGTCTGTCATCGCATTGCCCGTGTATCAGGATGATATCTTAAATGCTGATCACTATGACTTTGGGGAGGAAATTTACACCATTGCTGAAGAATCCAAATCCACGGCAGACAAGCCTTTGCTAATGCAATGCCTTGAGCTAAAGCTCAAGCTGCTCACATTACCAGGAATGCAGAAGTACTTTGACAGACCAACCTCCTTCGTTAACGACTTCTTCTACATCTGGGCAGTTCTTCAGGAAGCCATGCCACTGGTGCTACTGGCCAGGACTTTGGGCCCGACTACTGACCTAGAAATCGATCTAGATCAAGAACTTACTGAAAGCTCTCGGAAGGAACTCGTTCTATGGTTTGCTCAATACTGCCATGACATCCTCAAGATACAGATATGTGACTTGATTACAGTACAGGACTTGATGGGAGATAGTTCCTATGGGGTTTTCAGAGTATTACCACAAGAGATCATCTTTTGAAGTATGACAGAAGTACTGATCATTATCCAGGCAATCTTACTCTTATCAAACATTACCAAGAGTATTCCTATGACCGGAACTCTGACAAATGATTGGTCTTCAGCAAAAGCACAAGTTGACACCCAGCTACCCGAGCTTCGAAGCCTGCTCGCCAAGCAGCGACAACTCGTCAGTGATCTCAACGAAGTCCTTGAAATGCATGACCATCTAGAGATATATATGAGGTCAACTTTCGAGAACTTCAAAAGGTCTGCAAGCGTACAAATTCTCTTCCTACTTCACTTGGAAGCGAATCTGTCATGTTCACCAGCCCAACATAAATGGGCTCCAGCATTTCAATATCTTCTTCAGAACGTGGATACTGAAGCTGAATCACATGGCGCCTATAGAACTGCTACATATAGGATACCACTTTGGCTAAAGGCCGGACAGTTTCGAAATAAGGATAAGACAACATTGTTGCTGACGAGATGTCTCGATATCCTGCCTACGAGTAGTGGACGTATCTCTGCGTTATTTGCATTCTCAGAGGTATAATCACATTAAATCAGGATGTTAATGCTTATATACTAACATCACCAAGTATCTCAAGAGCCGCTCGATCATCTCAGAAGGCCAGAGGGTGGATATTAGCAGTGCTCAATCTTGTATCTCGAAGATCGTTGCTAAACTTCAGGACAAGTTCAAATCTAAAGATACTAAGGCAGTTATCCAAGAACTTCAACAGAGAATACAAGATTGGGGAGGGATTTTTCCGGAAGCTCTTGGCGAGTTGATTCTCACCGAACCCATCTATGTGACGGTTTTGGGCAAGACCCGGCCGGTAAGCTGTCCGGTGAAAAGTCCGTTTTGATGTCTAACATCTTTACAATAGTATATTGCATACCTTTTCCAGAATAAGCTTCTGATCTGCATGGAGACTCGTGGTAAACGTCCAGGAGAGCTATCGTCTTTCAGGTCAAAAACCTCATCTAAAGAGAGGCAGACGAAGTTGATACTCAAGGGGCGATTCCATCTCAGACATATTCTCTCAGTCACTCCCACCTCCCACCATGGTAAGTACCCCACTATCACTTTCAGATCAATCGCTCATGCAAACAGGCAAACATGTGTGCGAGGTTCAGTGGACCTCTGGGGATGGACGCGTTGAACCATCATTGTCACTTGTGTTCGCAGTTGATTCAAAGATGCGAGAATGGGCATCGAAGATCGATGAGTATAGAATGATGGCAATACTAATGGCAAGGTCGAAAGATGATACAGAAGAAGTGGATTCACCGACGAAGGGAACGGCTGAATCTATACCTGAAGGCTCGACGAAACGAATGGAGCCGTGGAAGCGGTATGGTGTAATAAGTTAGTCAATTGGGCCTCTCCAATGCCTTAGCTTGGGATACTGTAGCTTATGTAACGATCGATGAGTACCACTAAAGAATAACTTCCTCAAATGTCACCGCATCAACGTCGCCCTCAGCGTTCGCACAGCTAAATCCGATAGAAACACTAAGATAGCCATACTGATCCAGCTTATCCTGCGCAAGTGAACAGGTAGCACTCAGAGGTGCCCATTGATTCACAGCACCATTGGCACTGACTGTGTTCGAGCCACCTTGGACAGGAACAATGTTACTGGGGTCTCCATAGTAACAGCCGACAGCCATTGCATTGCACCCATCGTTGCGCTGGCTGTCGGTCGCAATGTCAACGCGAAGCCGAGCGGAGAGCTGATATACGCCTGCTTTGAGAAGCGACTTGTCGATCTTTTGGTAGACTCTGTTGTTGACTGACTCGCCCTCATCCGAGACTCCGAATTGAAGGCGGGCGTAGGCTGGACCTTCGTAAGGCGAGGAGGAGCCAAGTTCAATAGGTTCGTTGTCCGATAGCCAGGGGTTGACTGTCCCGAGATCGAAGTTGCCGTTGATGAGAAGTTCTGTTGGCTCTGCTTCGGCGGTAGTAGTGGTTGTTGCCCTCTCGGCCACGGTCGTCGTGCCTTCGGTGGTGGTTGGTGCTGTAGTAGCCTCACTGCTGGTGACAATAGTAGTGTCGCTATTGCTGACAACTGTCGTGCTCTCGCTGACAGCGATGGTTGTAGATGTCTCACTCGCGGCTGTAATAGTGGTTGTGCCGTCATCAGTCAACATGGTAGTTGTCTCTGCCTCGGTTGTCGTCTCAGCCTCACTGATCGCAGTACTGGTCTCGATGGAGGTGGAAAGGGCGGTGGTAGTATCGGACACAAGGGTCGTAGAGCCAATAGCCGAGGCCATGATGCTCTGGGGCTTACAAGGGCCAGCATTAACAGATGCTAACAAGGCCAGGTTTGCAAAGGCTGCCGCAATTAGCTTGTTGGAAACCATTTTGGCAGGCTTTTCAGAGCGAGAACCGTAAACAACGGAAACGACTGTGGTGGGTGTGTAAAAATGAGCCAAAGGGGGATCAAGAACATGAAGAAAAACAGGGCGTTCACCAGTTTTATTCGAGCAAACGACTAGAGCGTGGCTCAGGGGCATACGAACAACTATTGGCGACTTAGTGCGATTAATGGTCGTGGTATCCAATAGCGCCTCGATAGCGTTGAAATTTCCGCTTCGGTGAACCAATGAGATTTCCAGCTTAATGACTGGCTTCATATTTAAATTAAGAAATCAAATTTGTATTGGGTAGTGCTTTTATCTCCATTCGTATTCCACCTCGCTTTGTAATCGCTCAGCAGGGCAGAAGCTCATTAAATCAATACTTGCATTTTCGCGTCCGCAGCTCGTATTGAACTGTTGGTATCTTGTCTTCAGCTCGGTAACCAGAGACCTCTCTAGTCCTTCGACACTTCACCAAACGATCCATTGTAGCCATTTTGCTGCAAGTACAGTCGGAATTGAGCGTCTTCGCTCTCGAGCTCCTTGTCCTTGTCTGGGATGAGAAACCATGAAATAAGTCCACCTACTGCGGCAAAACCAGCTCCGATGAGAAATACGGCTTGGATGCCTTGCTGTTTATCGGAGGAAGAGTCTTGAATTGGCGTGAATGCCTGTGTTCCGATCGCCGCACCAGCCTTGCCCATGGCTGCCGCAAAGCCCAAGAAGTGACCTCGCAGAGGCGTTGGAAAGGACTCCGCAGCACATAGAAACGTAGCGACCTTTGTTGCGATCAGCAAGAGCCCAGCAGTTAAGTATGGATAGAGTGGTACTCACCCCAGGACCCATCTCTCCGAGTGCGTTGAAGATGCCGTACAGAACGATGAACAAGGGAAACACAGATTGGATCGGGGAAAGGGCGCCACCGATGATAAAGCCTAGGATTGTCCATCCCAGGAAACCTAGAGTCATGGTTTGTCTGCGGCCAATGCGGTCCATGAGAAGTCCTCCAACGACGCAGCCGGGCAGGTAAAAGCAGTTGACAACTGTACCGAAACCGATGTTCTGCTGAAGGGTGTCCTCGGGATTTAAAGTGGCGATGATTGTCGAGCTGAAGATACCGAAAGGGTATGTCTGTAAACGGTATCAGTAAACTTGTGAAACCTGGGTATGGCCCATTAAATCATGTTTAATACTCACCACGAAGTCATAGAAAAACCAGGCTAATGATGTTCCAAGCATCGGCTTCCAGTATCTCCTGATCACAAGTAGATATGGTATGTCTTGCTTGATCGCATGCTTCTTGTATTGCGTCGAGTCAAACTGGCGAAGTCGAAGGAATAGAAGGGCTACCGGTAGGATAAATCCAATGCCAAAGTTGATTCGCCAGACACCGTCGCCGACATGTTGATGGTATGCTGCGAGGACGATCAGAGCTACAACACCTGCCATAACAAAACCGAGATCTATGGAAAAGTCTGTCGCAGCAGCAACCAGGAGTCCACGTCGGCGTCTCACAAATGAAGTCTCGTCAGAGGCTTCAGTACTGCCTGTACCACAAGTAGGGTATTCGCCTGTCGAGGTTAGTCACTCATTTGTGAGAATAAGATCCTTTTCGGTCCTTACCACCAGCACCAAAGCCTGCAACACCTCTTCCAACGATCATCATCCAGAACATGCCCAATTCAGTCTTTCCATGCGCCGCAGTGGCGAGGATGATACCCAGAACCAAGAACAAGGTAGCAAACACGATGCCAGTCCGTCTACCAAGTCTATCAATGGCGTAACCAAAGAAGAGCATACCGAGGACTTCGCCGATGAGGAATGCATTGGAGAGTCGAGTCTTGATCGAGCTGGAGAAACTGTCGGGGTATAACTTGGCAAAGATAGGATTCATGTACCCGATGATCTGTGCGTTGTAGCCATCGGAGAATAGAGCGAGGCCACTTGTCAGGATTGCTGTAATGGCTGACATGCGAGACTTGGTAGGGATTTCAACATCTGTGGCGTTGACAATAGTGTCGTGTTTGAAGGACTCATCGTCATGGTGGCTCTTTGGAGCAGGCGTGTCTGGAGAAACCTTGCTTTCCATGATGCTGATCTTGCAGCGGAATAGTTTCCAAATGGTCTTATTGAAAAGCTTCTATTCATCTGAGAATATGATCGAGAAGCTCTTAACTTATATATACATATGTTGGGAAGTACCTCGCACGTAGAGTCTAGTGATATCCTCGATTAGCCATCCCCTTCTTCTCCCAATGCCAGTATAGCAAGGAGAACGACAAATCCTGCGTGCACTAATTTCACAACATTATTGGATGCCCTTGCGAAAATTCATAATCTTTCTCGAGACTCGATAGTTCAATGTGTGCACGTGGGCGATACCCTTGACTTTGGTTGGGCTTAAAGGTCTTCATATTATGAAATGGTTGCCGATACCCCGAGGAGAATTTAACGTCTACCCTTGCTCGTGTCTCTATGTTTGAGACTCCAAAAACCTTCCTAATTCCCGTCTGCTCACACTAGGCCTAGCTGGCACCCTGGCACCCGTAGGTCTGATCTGAAGTGGGCCATGCTACCGTATCAACTCGAATGGAGGCATAAAAGAGCATTAGTCTCGGTCACTCGGCATGCTACAGTTGCATTTTTGTGCTTTGCTCTGGGTCCATGCTGGAATTTCCCCGTCTCATTGCTTAGAGCAGAATGCCCGTAGTAAGAGACTAATGCAGCTAGTGAGCGATAGCCGACAGGCTTCGATATCTTATCTCGAGCCGAGTAGCGACCAACACATGGCTGATGTCAAATGAGGATGGTCATAGAGCTCACGAGACACTTGATTTATTGCGACTTGAGGACCGAAAGGATTTGAAACGTCAAGTTAAATATAACTGTCGAGAAAACCTGGTCAAACTGATTACTGCGCTGTATTCACCCAAGCACTCAACACTTCGTTATTCCACTTCAGACCTTTAGCTTGTACTCATCGCGCATAACTTTTCAAGATGGTGGTTAACGATGATCAGATCACCTTCTTCAAGAAGAACGGCTACTTGATTGTCCGTGACCTACTCGAACCTGACCAAGTCAAAGACTTGCAATCGTGGGCCGAAGAGGTCCGAAACTGGAAACCAACTGAAGATTCTGAGTTCATGCCATACGAGGTTCGATATGGCCCAAGTCGCGTTTGATTGAGATGAAACAACTAATTGCCGAGCACGAATAGGAGGTTAATGACAGAGGCCAAACTGTTCTCTGCCGAACGGAAAACTTTGCCGATTGTCACAAGGGATTCAGCAATCTGCTTCGAAGTCCTAAATTGCTTGGTCTTTTGAATGATCTTGCGGAGGAACCTATGCTTTTGTTTAAGGAAAAGATCAATTACAAACTCGCTGGTAGTGGTAAGTGGAGAGCCCGTGGAGACATACTCATCCTTGTCTAGAACTGACATTTGACAGGCGGATTCGCTCCTCACATTGATGCTGTTGCCTACACGCATATCAAGGATGTCAAGCACTTGACAATTCTACTGAGTGTTGATCCTTCAAATATTCGCAACGGAGGGCTGGAAGTTGTTGATGGCAGCCATGAAATGGATGTTCCTATCAACAAGGCCACCAACTGCATTGAGTCGACTTGGGTTGACTCTCACACTTGGACGCCTGTTGAACTGAAACCCGGTGAGTTCTTCACCCTTCGTCTACAAAATAGTGCAAACTGACCTTTACCAAGGCGAGCTACTAATCTTCACTTCCTACCTGGCTCATCGCAGTGGCGCCAACAAGAGTAGCTCTGATCGCAAGGCGATCTATGCAACTTACAACCGTGCTTGCGAAGGAGATTTGCGCCAGGGCTATTATGAGCACAGGAGGCAGGAGTGGCCAGCGACGCACATGCGAAAGGCTGGGAAGTCTTATGAAGCTGGAGCCTTGACGTATGGCTTTGGATCTCCTATGCTTAGTGTCGACGCTGGAAAGCAGGTTACATTTTGAATGACTATATCATGCACATACTACGTACAACCTTTCGTCACAGATTTTATTCATAATTCAGTTTTTGTCTTAAATCATCAATCTTCCCTTTGATTCATCTGACTGATGTTTCTTCAAGTCGTATGTTGTGAAAGTCAAGGCCAAACATAAGAAACGAGGACCTAGTCGTAGTCCCTGCGGTCCAAGTCTGGTATCTTAACGCTATACCCATGCGGTGTTGATCTGCACACTTATGATATCCTAAGAAATGGTTATTGCAGATATGCCATCTTCACTCGGCAATTTATCAGTGAACTCTACAAACAATTGCAATTCCGCTGACAGTCCTAAAGATCTTAGCATTGTGACGCTGTCGCAGCGCTACAGGGGCCCATCACCGCTAGTTTCCAGAACGTATGTACTGTACTAAGCAGTAAACGGCTAGCTTGCTTGACCCATGCTGCCATGTTACCCACTTGAAGCGACAGGCGAGAACCGACTGCCGAAAATCTTGAGAGCTCGCAGATATGAAACGGAAGGGCAATCATTGGCTCTAGATCCATTAATTAGGGATGGCGAATGAATAGGTCCAGAGCGGCCAGTCAGCTAATTGTGCAGTAGTCCTTGTGCAAACGCAAAAGATTCAAGGGTTAGCTTATAACTTGAACCTCTGTTCCCATATACCAGCCCTTCAGTTCAGCATATTGATCATCGTCACTTGAAGGTCCATACAGTCAACGCAGTCATGGAACTTCCAACAATCCCAACGCCATCTTCAGTGGCAGATTATGTCATATCTGTTCTCCAAGCCTCCGAAAACACACCCTACATCGGAGAACCCATCTCTCAACTCCAGCATTCTCTCCAATGCGCTGCTCAAGCTGCCTCTGCTTCACCACCAGTGGACGAAGCCACACAAATCGCCGCACTACTTCACGACATCGGCCAATATGCACCAGCCAAAGACCTCCGCAAACTCACCGGCGGAGAAGCCAGAAACCTCGGTGGGCAAGCAACGGGCTCAAGCGTCGGTAGAGTCGGCCATGAGACGTTAGGTGCACAATTCGTCCTTGCGCTCGGATTTTCTGAGAAGGTGGCGCGTCTGGTAGAATCACATGTTGCTGCTAAGCGGTATTTGTGCGCAGTGGATGAAGGGTACTTGAACAAGCTTTCTGATGCGAGCAGGAAGAGTCTTGCTTATCAGGGCGGGCCAATGAGTGATGATGAGAGGGATGAGTTTGGTGCTGATGAGTGGTGCAAGGAAATGTGCCAATTGAGGGTATGGGACGACGAGGCCAAGATTGAAGGGCTTGAGGTCAGGGACTTGGAAAGCTGGAGGCCGGTGTTGGAACGACAATTAGAAGCAAGAAAGGGCAACATGATTTAGGCATAAGAAGTTATGCATAGTATTTATAACTTTTATAACCTCTGTACATTTTTATCCACTTGAGCAAAATCATGTCGCGTTCAACAACTAACAATATGCTTGGGCTTCTGCATTTATGTCAGTAGAATAATAATATTTCGACGCAAATCATTTAGCACAGGATATAGAACTTAGGTAAAGGGTAAAAAGAATCACTGAAAATTTATACTAGTAACTATTCATACAAGTCTTGTCTCTGCTTATTGGCGTATTGTATGATATATTCCTTTTTCTTTCTCTCTGCAGGGTAGTTTTGCATTCTTGAGGTTATTCCAGCCCAAAGTGGAGCGGTCAACGGCAAAGGAGATAAGATAAGGACTGAGAGATAAGCATCTCGCTTAAAGATAAGATCTGTCGCTTGGAGATAAGCCCCGCAATGTGCACTTCTCCTCTGGGCCAATCAAACACGCACATGGTCATCAAGGGTCTGATCTGCTCGCGAGATCTCATTTCGCGCAAGGGAATGTATTGGATTGTCGATATCATGAGCCTCTACATCTCGTTACGAGCACTCTAGCGGAATCTCGGCACGTAGCCGACCCGTGTTGACGCTACATCGAAAATCTCGGCGACAAGCGACATGCAGAATACGAGACATCAAGGCTATCGTGGTCGGGTGCGGAGTGGCTGTCTCACTTGCCGAGCTCGCAAAGTCAAATGCGATGAGGCGAAACCCGTTTGTAATAACTGTACACGGTTACAACGTCAATGCACATACAAGCCTCGGAGGATCTTCCGTCAGACTGCCAGCGCGGACAATTCGCCACCTGGTCAACCATCCTCACTTCACTTCGAAGGTATCTCTCCAGGACTGGAGCCACATGACACCAACCAATCCCACTCAAGTCCGACGCTCACCGATGACTATGAGAACCAAGGGTCATCGAAGGTGCTCTCGACCGAGAGAACGAACCAAACTCCTTTTCTATACGAGGGCAGAACAAATGTCGATGTCACTGCTTGCCTCCAGAAAGCTCTTCAATGCCGAAGCACAGTCCCTATCGTGGATAACAACTACGAGCGCGATGATTCGCCGTTGAACTTGATATCACGAGATATCGAGTTGACGACTACACTCGACATCCTTACCCTCCGTACACAGTCCCCTTATATGACGGAACTCTTCCTCGATACAGTGGAATGCCCTGGCATCACACCATTCGATCCCCTCAACTGGAAACTCGCCAAACAGCATATCGTGCATATGGGAAAGTCATGTCTAGCTATTTCTTCCGGCATCATAGCTGTAGCGACTCTATGCAGTGGACAAGTCTTTGCACTTTCGACGTCTGAGTCCCTCTACCGCTATCACTCCACGAGGAAGAATGTTGAAGAGCTTCTGAGAGATGACGAGGCAGGCTTTGACTTGGTTTTAGTGGCTATCTTTCTGCTGTGCATGTTTGAGTTGATTCACACTGGAGATATCACACCTTACCTGAGAGAACCAAGCCGAATCTTCACACGGAGGCTACAAGCTTGGGTACAGACTCAAACTTCATACTCGGAGCTTTCCACGCGTATTGTCACTTGGCTGAAGATTCTTTACTCAGCTTCCTTTAGAGGTGGAGCAATGGGCTTGCTATCCGAAAGGGTAGTCGGTCTTCTCCCAAATTTCACCGGCTCGATACCGAACCTCCGACCCCCCGTTGACCAAGAGCCAGAGATTTCCAATCACCTATACGAGGTTTTGAGCGCCCCGATCTTCGACTTCTATTGTCAACTACAAACACTATCTGGGGAGATAGCCAAACTGTCACTTTACCACAGATCACGCACGAAACGTAAAGACCAACAGGAGGTAGTCGAGCGTATGGCGACTCTGAAGACCCGACTTCGAGCACTGTGGAAAACTCGGTGCGCCACACAGAGTCAGTCTTCGGACCATTTGCGGGCTCAGATGGTCCCCCGGATCGCGGACATGGTTTCGAGCCTCATAAGTATTTGTGAGGCTGCATATCATGCTGAGTTTATTGACATAAGTAGACAGCTAGGTGACCCGGTGTCCCAGTCACCGGATTCGATAGAAGCATTGGACAGGATTAGAGAGATTGTGGAAAGCCACTGTAGTAGCGACGACGAAGGACGGCCGACAGCTATGAATCCCGGCTATTTGAGACCCTTATTTCTGTGCGCTATAGAGAGTACAGACAAAGAGCAGACCGACTGGGCGATCGAGAATCTCGCCAAGATCCAGAATCGTGTATATCGGGCAGAGTTCTTCTCAGCGTTTGCCAAGGCACTTTCAGAAGCACAAACGCGCAACGACAGGAGGGTCACCTCGAGGTATTTCTGCATCTGGTATTTTGGAATCACGCCACCATTTCTGTAGGAGCGTGGACAGAGAACCTATTGCTCTAGTTACGACACTGCTAATACTGCCTGACTCTTCTCTCTTTCCAAAACCCCGTTGTCGACCCAAAATTCCTCCACTTCCATCATTGATTTTGGTCGTTTTGGAGCCTTGTCCTTATCTAGACCTGGTGCAAACAGTGACTCCGTCGCTCCCGCATTCTTGAGAAGCATCTTGCAATTAGCACAAGGGGGCATCAGGTTTTTCCAGACGTCACTGCTACCCCATTCTTCATAGTCGGGATACTCCGCCTTTTGCATGAACTTGCTTTTAAGAGCAAGGCCCGTCATTGAGGTTCCGTTTTTAGTTGTGTCTCTAGAAATGGATTAGCAACAGAACTTGGTGTCTGCAATGAAAGCACACGTACGGTAGGAATCTGATGGCGAATGGATACGTTTCGGCGCAGTTTCCATACGGGACCATATTACGACCGGCATTGTCAGGATTCATATTGGGTGCTGTCTTGTCTCTGAAGTCGTTGGCCTGAACCATGGGCACTTTCTGGCATCTGAACAGCATATCAAAACGGGCCTCTTGTGCTCGCTCCCTCCAAGCTCCCGTATATGTCGGGTTCTTCTCAAACTTGTCTCCGGCGTTGGATGCCCCCAGAAAGTATTGCCCCCAATGCTGCTTGGTGCTGGGGTCCGTTTCGAGATACCATGTGCATTGGAATACATACGGCAACTCACCCTCGCCTTGGATACTTGGCTTCCACTTCCAAGCTGTGTCTGCTTCGCCCGCGATACGTGAGCACCAGCGTCCGTAGACAGCTGTGAGAGGGAGGTAGAAGTTGTTTTTGTCAGCAGCGGCCGGCGCTGGACCCAGGAGGCTAAGGAAAAGCCCAAGGAGATCGTAGGGGCACCACCATTGCGGCATAGGACCTAATGCAGGCTGTGGAGTATGCCTGAAGTACCAACCACTGACAATGAACCTACATGATGTTGGAACATCCTGGTTCCAGGTACTGTCCATCAGTCGCGCAATATGCGATGATGGTTGCTTTGTGACGTCCTTGTATAGACTGCCATTCTCGAGCCTTGCATTGGTGAGTAACTAGGTCAAAGTCCAAAAATGGAGATGACAGCATGCAATACTTACGAAAGAAGGGTCACACGATTGTGAATATTGGCAAGGAGAGTACCCAGTTCTTGATTTCCGGGTTGGACTCGAACTGCGTCAGCGGTCTCCCTCATCCATTTGTAGATCTACTGCAGTATTAGTCTTGAGTCTACAACGAGGTCAAGGCACGAGTAAGGGATCGAGCCTAGTGCAGCTATCCTGCCAGAGTTCAAAGTACACACCTTGTCTCTATCCCATTTATAAGCGGCACGGAACCAACCTTCTCCAGGATTTGCCCAGCGAGGTTCCAGAAGGGCAAATGGTTGGGCTGGCATGCTTATGTTCTTGGTAGATGACTAACTGAAAGTACGGCGAGCTCTGATTGCCAGAATTATTGCTGTTGTCTGTGGATAAATAGAGGAGAGAAAGAGCAGATTCTTTTTAAGCACTGGCATATCATTTCCCCTCTTCCTCTTGGACAAGGACACGTGATGAATATTTGCGCATAAATTCAGGCTCCCGCCCTTCATCTTTCGGATTAAACTCTCCTCTTGCAAGTACACCCGACCCCCCTCTTTCAGTACCAGCGTCAACCAGAGATATTGATTCGATCAACCAATTCCAGCGGCACAAACATGGTACGTGCAAAGCAACTCTCCCTTGCCAAGCCTCCCCTAACCACCCCGCCAGTCTATCCCTGCAAATCTTGTCCCCGACGACTGGACCACCGACCCAGAGGAGATGGACAAGGACTTCTATTGGGGAACTAACGGGCAGGGTCGGTTGGCTGCAGCCGCTGTCGGTATCACCAACCCGGAAGGCCTCATGGTCAAAGAGAGGGAGGAGGGAGGAGACGCGTATCTGTTCCAGGACGCAAATGGGATCTACATGTGGAGTATGCCCACGAATCAGGTGTACAAGTACACCAAGCCTACCAGTCGCGATGACATTCTAGCCGAGATGCGTAAGCCACCGGGTCGCGGAAAGACGGAACTGACATTGATGCCTCGACGTTCTTAGATTGGTGCATGAGCGGGCTTCTTCTGTATGCAGCTTGATCGGGATATAGGACACAATAAACTGTTCTGCTTATACTCCGCAGTATGTGTCACTGTACATTGACCGGTCTTGTAGCATGTATCACAAATGCAATGCCTGTACAAAAGTTCCATAAATCGATCTTGGCATGCTTTTGGCCTAGTTCTTCAGTGTACAGCAACTAGCCATGGATGTATCACAAACGTTGTGCGGCTTTAGTCGGCATCGAGATTCGATTTGAGTATTGTGTCATGAAGTAACAGTAGAGATTGCCGATCAATGGTCGGGGCAAGCAACAGAAAAACCTGTCGTGTTTCACTCGAGTTACTCGAGGAGAGGCACAGTCACCAACGAACCTCGCATATGCATTGTCAACCATTGCTAGATCGGGAACACCGAAACTGGCAAGGATTGGAAAGAAATGCAACACATCATCGTTGCGGCTGACTTCGGGCGCTTGCATGTATTCGGGCCGTGGGGATCTGCAACTTGCAAGAAGATCATAAGTTGGAAAGCTTGAGGGGGCATGTGACACCAGCAAGTCTATGGCCAAGCAAGTGTTATGCAGTAGATCCAAAATGGCAAACGCAGTCTGCAGAGGTGATACACTTGGCGCACGGCAGAAGTGCATACTCGATATTCTTGTATGCAAATGGCGACTCATCTTTTAAACGGGCTTACCACTTTTTGGAGCCAACGACATGCAATAAACTAGAGCAGCAATGAAGCAGGGAAAAGAGAGAAGAGACAATTTGCAACTTTGATGCCAGTGGTCTGCTTGGGCTCAGTCCCGGGTCTCTTGACAGGTCTAAGAGAGATAGGCAGCCGGATCTAACTCCGTAATCCCCGTCTCCCAATAATGCGTTGTAGATTTACATTATATCATGTGAAAGAGCCGAGAACTTCAGGATGAACCCGTTTGTTTATTACACTGTGAAAACATGGCGATAAAAACACTCTACCCAGGGCAAACTATACCTCGATACCCACAGCAACCTAATGCATTACTACCTCAACAGACAGAGGAGGGTTCTCCACTATCATCACATTGGGCTCCACCAACTCAAGTGCGGGATTCCTGCAATATCTTGCCCGAGACTGAACAACTGCAGTTTTAGTTCCAAACCCAGGAGAATTAATACTAGCCAGGCCAAGCAGAAAGCTCAACTCAGGCACAGCCGGTGCCATGACCCAGCCCTTCTCAGCTCTAGGAAGTAGCCGAATACGCAAGTAATACCTATTCTGGTTCTGATCATGAAATGTGGTTGGAATCACGTTGAAGCGCAGGTTCGTCAACATGTGTGCCCCAGGACCAGTGTAGTTCGACATCAAAGCGTATGTAGCATCATTGGCTGAGCCCAGTGCTATGTCGATGGTGACTTCCATCAGGAGGTACTGGTTGATCTCGCTTTGCTTGAGGACAATAGAGAAGATCAGGTCCTGGGGAAGATTCCATCTGTCAGTGACGACTTGGCTGTGGTTGCTGGCAAGGTTGCTGCTGACTCGCATGAGAAATCTTGGGGCTGATGCTGGCTCAGAACCAGGTGACTTGTCTTTGAAGGAACGGGTTACAGCTTCGCTGCTCTGAGGGTTGGTGGGGATGTTGTTGGGGTCACTGACACTTGGCCCCCGATGAAGTGGCATCGCTCGAACATGTGGCGAGAGGCAGTTTGAGAGCACGTCCAATGGGGAAACATAGTCCTCAGCTCTCAAGAAGCTATCTTCGCGACCCGTATCATTGTACTCATCTTCTGCACGAGGATCATTCTCCACTGGCGCTGCAGAGACTTCAGCCCCGAAAGCAGAGAGCTTCTTGACCCTAACAACTTCCATCATGTTGATAGTTCTCAACTCCGGGCTGCCATCTCCCATGTCAGGAGGAGCCAAGTCAGCTATCGCCTGTGCAGACATAGCACGCTCTGCCATATTGATAGTCAAGTTATAAATGGGGTCATTGAGCTGCATAGCAAACAGTGCAGATGTAGAAGCGTCATCCGCAAAGTAAGCTATACCAGTAGCCTCTTGCTTCCCCATCATATCCTGCAATACTTCGAGCTGGAGGTCCGTAAAGGCAGGAAGACGGAGTATACGCAGGTCATTGAGATTTTGGCCACGCACAGAGTTCCATATGAATATGTTCTTCTCCGTTGTTGGAGTGTACGTGGCCTCCTTGAGGGCCTTGTGTCTATCTTTGTCTGTCTCTCTGGTGGCTTGGTCAACAGTATACTGCCGTCTGATATTGACCTTGATCTCTTGAGTATCAAGACCACGAGCAACAGCGAACCGCTGCTGGTGAGCAGGCTGTGTAAACACAAGGGACGAAAACTGCGCAGATCCAGGAACGCGGTCCATGAAGGCCATCATTACACCATCTGCGACGATCTCATGCCGTAGAAGAGGTGCACCTGCAGGAGGATCTTGACCAGCGGCCTTGAGGGCGCTGTCGTTGGATAAGACCTCAACACGAAGATCTGGGAACATGGTCACCAGGTCTGAGCGGAGATAGAAACCGTAAGCAGGTATCTGGACGCGATGATCCATTCCATCGGGCGTACGGCCGATGTAGTCATTGAGCGCTTTTTTGATAGCGACTCGATCCTCGTCAGTACCAAAATGGTTACCGAGGGATAGAGCGCCGTCAATGAGAGCGTCGACCCAGTTCCTGTCGATATGGAAGAAGCGCAGGCTCTCTTCCTGCAGGTAACTTGGATCAGGGATGAGATAGTGCGCTGGTACACCCGCGAGAAACATACGGTCAATCAGCCAAGAGAGAACAGTCATCCAGTCTGAGGACTGCGGATCATTGGTCTCGTCGTAAGGATCTCCCGAACGACTTGCAGCCAATTTGCGAACAGAGTCAAGCGCAGCAGCAGGATATTTGTCCTCAAAGATAGGAGACTCAAATGAGAGCGTTGGTCGGTCACGACGCTGGAGCTTCTTGTGGTGCCATCGCTTCTTGGCTCCCCCATGTCTGAACTGGGGACTGCCAGGGTGCCTCCTTTCAGGAGCGTCACCAGGTTCTTGAGGCTCTGAACCACGTTTTTGAAGATGGATGTCAGCAAGGCCCTTGACCATGGAGGCAAGATCCTTGAGGAGGTCATCGCGAGTGCGAAAAGCAGTATCTTTGACATCCTTGACCGCATTGATCTTGACTTGTTTCGCGGCCGCCGCATGTACTGCAGTTCTGACACGTCCCAGCGCAGCGACAAATGCTTGATCGCCCAAGGCCATAGTGCGACCAACCTGCCAGGCGACAGAGTACGTCACATCCATAATGCCCAATTTCTTATCAAGAATCTGCAAGTCCACGCCTGAAGTTGAGCACTTGGTCAGATGCTCCAACGTAGGCACATACGTGGGAGTAAATGGACCTCGATACAGCGCCACAGTTGCCTCGCCGGTCTGAACACGGTATTTGACCAACGTATACCCATCGCTCAGACGACGACCAACAAGCTGTTCGGCCTTGTCGTTAGATGCTTTGAGAGGTGCGATGATTTCATCTGGTGCTCGCAACACGCTGAGTGTACGACCGAGGTTCTCAAAAGCATCTGGAACATTGAGGGTATTCGGCGGGAGGACTGTGTAGTTCCAGCTGTATAAAGAGCAGAGGGCCACGTATCGGTGGTTCTGGCCTGGATAACTCATGGCTTCAACGCCTTCAATTGAGACGAGGTGGGCGCACATGGTGGTCGGAACGACATTGTCAAGTGGACCAGATCTGTTGCCGACGACGATGCTAAAGACAGCGGTGTCCTCAACACCAGCGAGGGCCATTCCAGAGCCATTGATCTTTCGCACGTGGGAAAGATACTGGTACTGCGATGTATCTGGTCCACTGCCCCTGATGCGATTGCCTCTGTCGTCAAAGGTCGAGAAGAGACTGGTGAACAGATCTGGCTGTACAAAGATGAAGTCTCCACGGCTGTCTTTCATGGAGGCTGGGCCGAGTCTGCCTGTGACAGGCGTTGTGACGCTGGGTCTCAACTTCCACAAGTCATCGATGCTCATGTTGATCGTCATTGTGGATGATTGCTTGACCGGCTTGAGAACGCCATCGCTGGTATTGCTGAACAAACTGCCTGGACCATCGAGATCCTCTGGAGGGAGGCGAAGCTCATCTTGGGCAAATGCAAGAATAACAAGCCACGGAACACGATTGCGTGGTATGCTGCTCGCCCTCTCCGTGCCCAAGGCCACTCTCTTCATCTGCGCCTTGAGAGCCTTGTTGCTCCCGCCCTTTGGACTCCCCAACCTCTCCCACGGGAGATGCGGGTCCGTCAAGACGATATGCGGCAAGATCCTGTGATCATCACTGTACCCCGCAGGAGGATACGTAGAGTGAATGCTTCCATCAGGCAGAGAGAACTGCGGTGCATCAACGTAGAAAGGCTGCTCTGCCTCCAAGTTGAGCTGTTGACCGTTTGCTCTGATGTTTTGCTTCACGGAGATGATGTGCTTGGGACCTGCTTCGATGCCTGGGGCCCAGAATGAGTTGAGCTTTTGCTCGCCTGGGGGCAATGGGTCAATCTCATCGTCGACGACTTTGCCGTCTGCGAGGACGGTCACGGATTGAGTGGCGCTGAGACTAGACTCAGGGCGGTTGGCAGCGACGATGCGGCGAGAGTGTCTTATTGTCAGATGGCGAGGAGAGTCTATGCGTGTACTCTTGCCTCCTGGATAGATGCCCATGATGAATTATGGCTCAATTGTGAGTCGGCTTGTCTCCAGCGGACTTTTCCGGGTAGGCTTCTTAGATGGAATTGAATGAGAGAACCCAGAGGAGCAGATGATTGTAATGAAAGTGGGCGATGAGACTGGCGAACATTGGTTGCCCGTTGCAAGTCAAGAAACCCTTTTTGCGCAATAGCTGCATCGCCCTTCAAGAAAACGGTTACATCCCCAAACGCCAATTGACCCGTTTGAAGCAATTGTCTCGATCGCATTAACGGGGCCTAGTTGCTGAAAAGCGTGTCCATGGCTTCACAGGCCGACCCTTTCTCGATATGCAGCCAACATATCACTGATGCACATCTTCACAGACTTTGTGAACATAACTTCTCATGCAAGAGGGTGTCTCTGTAACTCAAGTATAGGCGATCAGCATAAGCCTATCGGATGAGAGCCCCAGAGACATGACATGCATAACACCAAGAATGTCCCGACCGACAGATGCGGCCCGAGCGGGGTAGATTGCCAACGAGATCGAGAGATGCAACCGATTCCCAATCGAGGAAAGACCATCGGGAAAATGATCTGATCTGATATGCAAGAGACACAAACGGGACTTGTCAAGTGAAACATGCGTCACGATTCATTCGGACCGACGCCACCTCGCACCAGCGCCAACGTCTTTACTGCGACACGTTTCACATACCACAGTCACTGTGATCAGCCACATAAGGTATTGGCGCCAAGGAGATCAAAGGTCCTTGGAGTGACACAGGAGCGGGGTGAAGCCATCTCAAGACTCAAGGTTGCTCAGCTCATGCAGTTCAAACGCTGTGCTCTGGTGCCGGGTTATGAAGCCTGCGTACTGAGAGAAGATCAAGGACAATGACGAAAGGGTGAACGGCGATGAGGAAAGAGACAAGAAAATGGGGGTTGTCGGACTGCCCACCCGGATTTACAGGAGGACTCATTAACTCTCCTCCAACCTGAAGCTTCTTACACTAGATTGACACTAAACCTCGCAAACCATGGCTCCCATAACCGCAATCGTCGAAAAGACCAGCGCCAATGACAGCGTCGTGAAGCTCTTCTATGCCACCGGAAAAGCCCAGCTCGGCCTTGCCCTATGGTCAGGCACAAAGGATGCAGACCCCCAGGGCCCAATCCAACCTCCTCAAGAAGTTGGGAATGGCCAATACATCCTCAATCCATCTCAGATGGCGAGTATCAACTCCCAAGGTGTAGAGAGAGTCTTTGCCCTCACAACAGACAACCCGTTCAAAGTCACTCGAAATGATTGGTACAACGTGTCAGAGATTTCCGAGTCAAAGCAGAAGCAGCTGCTCGAAGTGAGCATTGGCAACACTACGCTCGCGGCATGTGGCAATGGAGACAATGCTTGGGTCTACTACAGCAGGTGAGAGACTATGAAACGACGAGAGATTGAGTGCGAGGTAGCTAACGACCTTTAACAGTACAGTGGGTCAAGGCACCAGAGCACTCACGGAGTTGAATCTTCAGACCGGACAAAGAAATCAGCTCATATGGACTCATGATCTCTGGATAAACTCCTTCGCCGCTGCTTGGTACGATACCATCAATAACAGGCGCTGTGTTATCTATGAGGGAAGCTTCCTTGTAGATTATGTCGTCGACAGCGGTTTACGTAAGTATCTCATTCCCTTGTCTTGAAATCTTCAGCTCACTCCTTTGAAGCTGGCAGCGCTATATCCTCAACTGGAGATATGCAGCGCAACACCCCCGTAGCCGTCGCATTCGACAATGGCAAAGTGTTTCTTTACTACTGCGGAAGAGGTGCTGCGGGCGGCATTCGGCGCACGATTAGAACGAACGGCACTTGGGGCAATTCTTCGCTTATCGACAGTCGTACTATCTCTCAGGATAGTCAGCTTACTGTGGTGCGAGCTAATGGGATCAATCATTTGTTCTTTGTGGCAAGAGATCAGAATGAGGAGGAGGATGATTACTTTGTGCACTACCCGGATGAGATCAGTTAGTCGACGTAGTTGGTTCTGAATGCAGTGAGAAGATTGTTATTTACAGTTGAGACTTCTGGCTACGGGATTCAATCAGCATAGAGAACTTAATGAATCTTGATCCCTTAGACCATACTCTGAGAGTTACAAACAACGTCACACACCATAGATGGTTGAAGGTAAGATGGACCCATGGAAACATTTTGTCATGAAGCTATTTGCGGACATTCTCATATTTGCTGTAACTACAAGAAGCATCTTCCATAGTGATCATAACTTGACAGACTAGATCAAAGAAAAAAGAGCAACTCATGCATTCTGAGGATTGCTTGGAGCCACGATGGGGTTTCTCAACTGCAAGTACCCCTCAACAGCAGCGTACGGTCCATCCTGAAACCCAGGCTTGATCAAGTCACCCTTCTTCTCAATACCAAACGCATTAAAAACAGCCCCAGGATCTTCACCCCCCGCTGCAGCCTGTCCCTCAGCATACGGCTGAAACCAACTCCAATCTCCTCCACCAAGAGAAGGCAGCAGCAAATTGCGCTTCGGCATGTCCCGAGCATTCCTGGTCGTCAGCTTCTCTGCTTCAAGATATCCAGGGACGTCATTGACAGGCATAGTCAACGGCCCTGCGTGGAAAAAAGCTGTCATGGTGTCCATGGCCTTTTGCCACGTCCACGGTGGGAGGAGGAGCTCTGCTGCTGGGAGGAAGGAAGAGTATGCGTGGATGGGTGTGAAGGGGTCTAGGATGGCGCCAAAGATTGACATCTGGGCGTTGCGTTGGTTCTCGTAGGCTTGGGGCTCAACGGTGGGGGCAGTGCCGGAGAATGGGGGCTGCCAGAAGGGACTAAAGATGGGGTATTGCTCGGTATCAAGTCGGATCAATGGCTCAATGGAGTTGCCATCTGGAACGAAGAAGGTCTTGATCTTGTCGTAGTTCAGCAGGTCAGATCCAGGATCAGTGGTGTCAAAGTAACCGACAAGTCCATCGTAGCCAGCTTCTTCATTGCCGAGTCGCATCTGAAGCTCATAGTAGGGAGTGTTATCATCAGGGTTCGACGGCTTCAGCAGTGTGCGCTCGGGATCAACCACCTTCAGCTGAGTGCTCTGTATGTCAAGAGGTGGCCCGCTTAGCTCAACCGACCAGCCAGTATTGACGAGCGCGAGTGGTTTCCCGACGATAGAGTTGAGGAACTGCGCGTATGAATCAGGAGCTGGAGGCAGTTTCTGCTGCGCCGTCGTGATCATGCCCCAGAACCCGAGAAGGTATTTCGGATCGGCCAGTTTGGAGATAAAAATATCAAGCTCGCGCGTATCAGGCGTGGGCTGCGCATCTGTCTCAGGACTGAAGGGTAGCCACTTGGGTGACTGCAGAGTACCCAATGGCCCGCCGACACGAACCTCACGGTAGAACGTACCGTCAGGAAGGAAGATCTGTATACCGTAGTCGGCATAGTTGGTGATGACCCATCCCCATATCGGCGTCTCCCACTCCGTAACAGGGCGCCACGTTGCAGGCCCCGGAGTAACAGTAGGATCATCAGAAATACGTCTGACAAACTTGGCAATGATACGCGCCGGCTGGTTCATCTGCGGGGGTAACTGCAGAAACTCAGACTGCTCTGGATTATCCCTAATCACCGTATTCGCATACTTCTGCCCATCGAGTGTTACCTCCTGTGGAGCATAAAAGTTGCTTATGCAGGGGTAGATAGGCGGGGGACCATCCCTCCGCGGCCGCTGATCAATGGCCATGAGGGACTGGCCGAACTTGTCGATGACGTTGAACTTGCGGAACCGGAACTGGCCGTGTGTAACGGGCTTGAAGGGACAGTGCTCACTGTCGGTGAAGTTGACCAACGCAGCATACGGGGTAAGCGCTGAGTTACCGTCGATGAGCTGGAGTTTATCCTGTGTTAGACCAGCGGGGTCAAAGGTTGCGGCGGTGATGACGGAGCTGGACTCTCCTTCTGGGCCGACGACTTTGTTCTCGGGCTTGAGATGGCTGCCTTCTGCTTGGGTGACGAGACCGCTTGTGAAGCCGGAGAGTGGTGAGGAGAGATAAGAGAGCTCACTGATGTTGGCGAGGAGATTCTCTCGATCTTGTTCCGGGAGATACTCGTCGAGGATGCTGGGCGGAGTGTTTTGGAAAAGCTGCTTGATCTTGGCACCAAGAGCAAAGCTAGGCTGAGGCAGAATCAGGACACGCCCGGATAAGACGCGAATATCCTGCTTCTGATGACCTGAAAGAGATTCCCAAAGTGGCGGAGGAGTCTCATTATTAGATGGAACCGTAATGCCATATCTAACGAGCTTGTTCTCCGAGTGACGAGCTGTGTGCTCATCCAGGCTCCAGAACTCAAATGGGATGTGGGTGTATTCCACCTCCCACTCAGCGTAGAGAGGAAACCATGGCTGTGTATCACCCCACTTATCACGCCAGCGATTGTCGGTAGTCAATTGATCGTGGAATTGTGGGTAGAATAGGCCGGGAGGTGGCGTGCCAGAGTAAAAGCCTTCAGGTCGGAGGGCGTGGAACTCATTGATGAGCGCTTTGGCAGCTGTTTTCAAGACAGTCGGCAGCTTGTTCTCCACCAGAGTCGAGATAGCGGTAAGTTTACCTGGCAGAGCTGAGTGTGTAATGGTCTGATATGGCGCCCGGATAGAGAGATTATCGAGATAATCAAGCGCCCAGCCAGAGGGAATACCGCCAATGAGTACGGTAGGATCATTTCCACCGTAGAAGACAGGCTCGCTTGTGGACTCCACTGTGGCCAAGAGATTATTCGCCAACAGAGTCTTGACCTGCCCTTCAAGATTTGTGATACGTGTTTGCAGGGAAGTGATACGGGTTGAGATGCGTCCAGCTTCAGCCTTGAACCATTCATTGTGGTCATTGCCCTGATTATCGCTCTGCCCCAGATCACTCGCATATTTCCACCACAGAGAAAACATATCCCAGCGATACTGCAGCATGGCTCTGTTGCAAGAGTCCAGAAGCGCTTGAGTGAGGTTCAACTCATTGATCCTCTGAATAGCGGCTGGTGAAGGCTCTTTGGGCTGGTTCGTGCTCGTGTCATCAGCTTCAGCGAAGAAATACCGCGTGCCGCCTGGGGAACGGTCGTAAGACCAGTTATAAACAGAGTCTTTGGCCTCTCTCTGACCCTCGACGCCGTCGTCACGAGCTTGCAGGAGAGATTCAAGGGCTAGAATATCTTCCTCCAGTTTGGCGACGTCCTCTGAATTGCCGCTGGCGTCGCTGCGTGCGTGACAATACGCGAGCAATGCATCCATTGGAGTTGTGCCAACAGCGACCGCAGCTTGTCTCTGATCGCGTAGACGATCGTTGAAGCCATCGGCAGGGACTGTCTTGGGCTTATTCTCATGATCCCAGGCAACCTCGTACATGCAGCCATGACAGAGGATACGGATCTGACTCTTGAGATCCATCCATGGGTCAGGGTTTGCTTGATCTGTGCCTTGGAGGGTCATGAAGAACGACTGCAGGTTCTCTCCATGAGTGAACTCGGCACCCGCTTTCCAAAGAGGATCAACGGTGTCTTTCCAATGCCACCCAAGGACGTAGTAGCTTGCCTTGGCGTAGTCAAGATACGACGGATCCTCTTTATCGCCATACTCAAAATTGTCCAAGATGCTGAAAACATTGGCATTGTGCATCTGGAAGTCCGCAAACAGCTGGTTTCCACTTCGAAGCAGACTGATATCCGGAGGCTCGGTAGTCGGGCTCGGATTCTCAGTCCACTCAGCGAGCGGTGTCTTGCGCCCGATGAAGACCTCAGCTTGCTCGTTGATGTTGACATCAGTGCCAGCATGGCCAAGCACAAAGGGCGCTACATCAGTCTGTAGGTCTGCCTGGACGGGAATATCTTCCAAGGACCAGACATAGTCACTCTCAACGACCCAAGCTTCGTACTCGCGGTCCTTGAAAGCGTCTTTTGCGCTGGAAGGCTGGATACTATCCAACTCGAGCTTTCTGATGACAATCCAGCGCGTTGGCGGCTGCAGAAAGTCCGGAGTTGAATGAGCGTTGTCACTGGTCGTAGTAGACGCGGCGTCAAGTCCCCGTCGCATTCTCTCTTCCCTTCTTCTATACTCCGGTACAGAGCCAGTTGAGGAGACTCCCGATCTGTAGAATCGGGGAAGAGTCCAGTGGACATAAACACCATGGCGATGACGGAGCGGCTTGGGCTCCGGACGGCCGCCGAGGTCAGTCAAGCGTGAGTTGATAGACGCTGGGGCGGTGTTGTGCAGAGCGACGTGATTCTGGACATCGCTTTGGAGCAGGAAGCTATCCAGTCTCAGGAAAGTGTAGTTTGGTTGAGTGATGGGGCAGATGCGAGCCGTAGTGTCTTGATCAGTGCCTGTACCGCATACAGCTGGGTTGAGGACGAAGGCATCCAGTTGCATAGGCACCAGAGCGACTTCAAAGTCCTCGATTGCAGTGTCTTCAGTCATGGTTGTCAATACGAGTAATATGGCTGTGAGAAGAGATTGAGGAGTGTGAAGTTGGCGACAATGAAGATACAAAGTCTACAGTGAGGAAGCTTTGGTGTTCTAACTTCGGCGTCTTGAGCTGAGACCCTGTAATCACTGAACGAGAAGCCAACTCAAATTACCTCATCAACCTGGCAATCCGAAGTAAGCCAAGTTCGCCAGTACCGACGGTTTCACATGTCCCCTCACCGTCCATACCTTGATTCCTCAATGTCTCTCATCTTTCCTCCCCCTCTTTTCTCTCTCCGGGCCAAGTCAATACGGCCCGTATCGGATGCACGACGGCGGATCTGGATCTACCTGCATTTTTGTGTCACAACCCGTCCAACAATTAAGATGTGGGGGTCTTTTGGCCAAACCCGAACATCGCATGCAGCGTGCAGGTGAAATGGCGGTGCCGTGAGACATGGTAACAACAAGTTGTACTCGTCTCACACCCCGCTTGAACTGAGTGCACAACAATCGATCGGCATGCATTTATCGAATTATCGTGATGGCGACACCGGTTGCCGTATTCGCCTGAGAGCATACTTGGGATCATGTTTCTCGGGGTCTACCAGAGTCCCCGGCTTTGAGCTGTGACAGAAATCTCGCTTTCTCTGCTTTCTCCAAGTTCTCACTCATTTGCTCCTTGTCTTCCCCTTTCAAGCTCACTCGTCAGTTAACTTCCTGCCGTTGTAATACACAACTTGTTACCCCTCCCCTCTACCCAATCTCCCTAGATAGGAGGTGCGAGCACTCAACACCTTGTTCTTCCAGTCTTCATTCTTCCAGACCCAGAAACTCTTTTCTGACATATTCTTTCTCCTTTGAATAAGGAAGATGACGGTTTCGTCAGATCCCAACGATGGCGATAGCTCGGGCAGAGCGTTGGGGGTATCCGACGCTGGAAATTACAGCATCTACGCTAGCTCGGCAGGTCAACGTCCTGGAGACAACATTCAGGTCCTGGCATCAGGAACAAACCTGGACAAGTTCGTCGCTGGCTTGAATCCAAGCAAAGTTATCGTCCTATCCAAAGCCCCCGACCCAACTGCCAGTTTCCATGACTCCGACGAGACTATAAAATGGTTTCAAAACATTGACGCTGGGGCCAGTGGCTCCGTCACCGTCGATGCTTCAGCAGCAAAGAACATCGAAAGCTTCCAATTCTCTCTTTCTCAGCCGTGGCCGCTTGAGTTCAGCTCAGCTAGCGATGTACTACTCTTCACGTTTGGCTCAACAGGCCTTCTCGGCAGTGATGAGACAGGATCCCGCATTGAAGCACCCGGCATCGATCTGACCGGCAACATGCTCACTTGCGGTCTCGACTTTGCAAACATGAAAGACATCACCGGCGTGAGAGTAAAAGACATCTTCAAGAATGCCAACCGAGAGGGGTTGACTGACTTCATCCCTCTTGCGATCCTCGCCCTCGAAGCGACGCTGGAGAAGCCATCCGCTGACGCGCCACCTATGAGAAACGCTCTATGGTTTGTTCCGTCAGCGGATAAACGCATTGAGACTCGTCTCCAGTTCCAGCTCGCAGACTTCGAGGCATTGCAGGAGCTATTCTCAATTGCCCTAAACGGTCTCGTTATTGATAGCGCAGACATCGTCTACAAAAGCAAAACGCAATTGGGCGTGACTGAAAATGGCGAACTGCCCATCTCGCATGGTCAAGTGACCTTTAGCATAGAATGCTCCCTCAACAGTGCTGGGAGTACTGTCTCTATGCTCGCTGGCGTTGAGTTCACCGCCACCACGATTGACTTTACCTTCATGTTCCTCTCCCCAGACCCTCTTGCCGGGATCCTGCGATGGCTAGCTGGCCTTGCCGACGATGAAGCAGTTGAGACTGTCGTCAATGATATTCTGGGTAAGGAAGAAGGTGGAGAAAAGGTTCTGCCCGTCGCAAATCTACGAAGATTGCGTATTGGGCTTGATACAAGAAAGGATCCACAGAATCCCAGACTAGGTTCATTTTCCTTCGACATCGAGGTCTCTGCGAACTTTGGTCGTGGGGAGACCAACGAAACTCCTGTCTTCCTGATCACGTACAATTGGAACCGGTCTATCGGGACTTATGGAACTCTGTCTGGCCAGCTGTGGAATGGTAAGTGATGACCTGATCCGATGTCTTTCCGTGACATTTGCTGATTGAAGCTCTCAACAGACTTTGATTCATCCGATGATCTCGATTTGGAACCAGAGGGTGAGAAGTGGGCTATTCTGAAGCCACTGACAGACTCACCTGCGTCTTCCATCGACATCGCCACTCTGATCCCAGGCCAGACAGTGGTCGATATCCCCGACACTCTCCCCTCCCAGATAACCCTTGCATCTATCGAGCTATCCCAGGAGTCATTCTCCCTTCGCTGTCAAGCGACTGCAATCCCGCCATCCCCGGGCTCAGCCCCCCAACCCTATCTCGGCGAGGTCGTTCTCGCAACCTACTTCAACTGGGGCAGGAGTGCAGCCTTCACCTTTGACGTCGGGATATCCGTCCTGATTGAACCCCCAGAAGATTCTGAGTTTGATCTCCCCGCTTCCTTTGTTGGAACTCTCGGCTACGACTCCTCTAAGAAGTCTTGGGAGCTCACAGCTTCCATCAACGGATTGTATGCCGCTGTACTGGCCGAGTTCTTCCATGATGATGAGAAGGACCACGTTGGACCGCTGATCAATTCCATCGCCATCAACACTCTGTCTGTCGAATATACGTATGAGAGACAGAGTGGCAATAACGCCAAATCTGTGGGAAGCACGTTCTCCATCTCTGGTGACTTGGTCATTGCGGAGCTGAGATTGAACCTCGACTTCAGATACACGTCCGATGGCTTTACCTTATCCGCGGCACTCAATCCAGCTGATAGAAGCGCCACTATCGGAGATATCCTAACAGACCTCATCGGCTCTTCGTTCGACATACCAGACTTTGTCTACGACACTCTGATAGTCGGTGATAATGAGGACGCCTTCCGCATTGCCATCCAGAAGATGAAAGACACCGCCTCCAGCGTCGAGTCATTCCAATTCCTCGCTAGTCTCAACATTGGACATCTCCAGTTCCTATTCTCGCAGCTCCACAGCACCAAATGGGGACCCAGAGATCCTTCAAAGAGACTCTTCAAAGCAGCCATCAACGGCTTTGGCGACATGGAACTTGAGATTCCTCTCGTGGGCACATTGTACCAGCCACTTGATGAGCTGTACTTCCTCTTCGCCCAGGATCCCAAGCCGGCAAGTAGACCTGGACAGCTCACAGGGCTTACGCGAGAGGATATCGGTCTCCTCAATAACGGTGTGCTGCAAAGGGATCAGCTCCTCGTTGCTGACAAGATCAAGCCTCACCAGGCTCGGCCAACCGACCTTCTTGTGCCATCTGGATGTCACTTTGCTGTCATCATCCGCAATGTCGCCAAGGGTGAGCGCGTCTGCCTCCTGAGCTACGGCTTCATGAAGCCCCAGCCTACATCATCTCAAGCACTGATCTCTGGTGATGAGGAAGAGGGCAGAAGACGTACCGAGGAGGAGATGGATGATGGAGGTCCCAGTGCCCAAGCGCCATTCAAAAAGGATACAGGTCCTATAGCCATCAGCAACGTGGGTCTCAGGTACAAGGCCAAGACACTGTCCATCACTTTTGATGCTACATTCCAGCTTGGACCTATTGGGTTCTCTCTTCTTGGCTTCACTCTCAACACCCAATTCAAGACCCTAAAAGAGCTGCCAACAATCAGTGTCAACATTGATGGACTAGCAGCGTCCTTTGATAGACGTCCACTGACAATCGCTGGTATCATCGTCCACGGTAATGATGGCGCCATGGATTACTACGCTGGCGGTCTCATCATCGGCTTCCGTCCCTATCAGTTCCAAGCCGCCGGCTTCTACGGAGTGATCACTCTCGCCAACAGCAATAGAAGCTTCCAAAGCGTCTTTGTCTTCGCAAAGCTCAACGGCCCGCTCATGACGCTTGCCTTTGCTGAGATCAGCGGTATCTGCGGTGGCTTCGGCTACAACAGCAGCGTTCGCCTACCTTCTATAGACCAAGTCTCGGATTTCCCTTTCATCAACAGTAGCCGTCTGAGCAACAATGAGAATGCGCAGCAAGTGCTCATGGAGCTTGTTGATCCCTCTGCCGGTGGATGGTTCCAGCCACTTGACAGCACTTACTGGGGGGCCATTGGTATGAGACTCTCTGCATTCCGTATGCTGAGCGTCGATGCTGTGGTTGCAGTGCAGTTTGGTGACTCGGTGAGGCTGGGCATCTTCGCAGTAGCGACTTGTGACATTCCTTCATCCAATTCGCGACTTAAGCTGGCCCATGCTGAGTTGGGTATCGCCGCTGTTTTGGACTTCGACTACGGGTTCCTCAAGATCGAGGCACAGCTATCACCTCGCTCGTACATCCTCAGTCCTAATTGCCATCTGACCGGCGGCTTCGCTCTATGCTACTGGTTCGATGCGCCTCTCGCCGATAGGGCCAGGATCGGAGACTTTGTCTTCACCTTGGGCGGGTACCACCAAGCCTTCCGCGTTCCCGTTGGCTATCCTAACCCCCCTCGGCTGGGTATTAGCTGGAACTTGGGCGGTGGCCTGTCGATCTCGGGAGAAGCATATTTCGCCATCACTACCAAGGCATGCATGGCTGGTGGCCGTCTCCATGCTGCGTTCAAAGCAGGGCCTCTCTCTGCTTGGTTTGACGCATTTGCCAATTTCCTTATCAATTATCGACCCTTCTACTTTGACATGTCAGCTGGAGTGTCTGTCGGAGTCGGATTCAGCATCCAATTTTGGTTCATCCATATTCGTATATCGGTCCAAATTGGTGCTGAGCTATACCTCTGGGGTCCTCCCGTTGCTGGCCGCGTACACGTTGACTTCTGGATCGTCGCTTTCGATATCAACTTTGGCGATCACCATCCCAAGATCGACCCTGTCAGCTTGTCCGACTTCTATGAACTTGTACTTCAGGATTCGCCTGCATCTACCTTTGCGTCTGCCACTTCTCTGATTACAGGCAAACAGCAACAGGAACCTATTGCAGCTTCGAGATCAAGTAAACCCAAGAATGAGGCACATAACTTCCTGGCTGAATCTGGACTGTTGAACCCCGATGACCAACCGGAGCGAGGACAGGAAGACCCCTGGACTGTCCGGGCTGGCACGTTTGTGTTTGTTGCGGAGTGCAAGATGGCCATAAGCGCTGTCACAACCAGTGAAAACGGTGCTCCAATCTTGCGGGGCAATGACGTTTTCAGCAAGCCGATGGGAATGACAACGCCCATGACTTCGACCCTACAGATACAAGTCATTCATGATGATGGAAGTAATCCCGAAGAGGATTGGCAATTCGAGAGATATACTCAAATGCTTCCGAGCGCTCTGTGGGAAAGATGTAAGTCCTGTGAACCGCCTCCAGATCTCTAGCTAACCTATTCTAGATGACCGACGAACTGACCCACGCCAAAGTGGGAACAACGTTGGTGACTTGCTCAACACCAACAACGGCAGCCCCTCTCTCATGACAGGCGTAAGAGTCACTGCACCCAAGCCTACCATGTCTCCAGACCCATTCCCACCCTACAAGGTAGCAGATGCCGACCTCCAGGAGCTGACTGCCGAACGGAGTTTCCCTGGCATGGTTACGGCTGAGGATGCATGGGCTCCAGTCAAGCCGAATGATGATGTCAAGCAGAGATATGAAGACATTCATGATGCTTGGGTAAGTCCTGCACTGGAAGAGAAGGTCCAGCAAGACTTTGTGGGCGCCTTGGCTCAAAGCTTGGGATGGAGCGATGTGAGTCAGTTCAAGAGCATTGCTGCAATTCCAGAGAGATTGAAGAGGGGGTTTATGAATATGTATGTCGCGTCTCCGTTGTTGACTGCTTGAGTTTGTTGGTGGAAGATTGCACGTTGGATCCGAAATTGTACACTGGTAGTAAGTAGCAATGAATTGAAGGCTTTTCTATTTCTAGTTCTCATAGGTGCATGCACCATTGCGGTCCTAATATTGATGAATCAAAAGCCCTCTAAATGTCGCCAGAGTCTTGTATGCATAAGGCCATTTGGAGTTCGAGTCGCGTGACCTCACGCCTTTGACTCAACTCAAGTCGACTAGTAGAGGTCGAAGGTTGTACATAGTCGATCGAAAGACTTGAAGCTCAGTGTTGTTGTTTGTACCCCTTTCCAACGATGCTTTTTACCACTGAGCCGGGTCCTGCGCTTCGACCTCATTATGCGAGACAGACTTAATACCAAAGCTCCAAGGCCGCCTTGGCCGTGATGCCCAAGAGCACAATGGAGCTTGCGGCAAAGGTGGGGAAGCGCAGGAGCAAATTGTTGTACGAGACGTGAATGAGGCTGTGAATCACTCTCAGACCGACATATCCCCACGCCAGGCGCACGGTGGTCTTGTCCTTGACATTCAACAGACTCAGAGCAAGCATGACTGCGTAGAATTGCGTAGGCTGCTCAAGCAGGTTGTTGTAGTTGTCGGCGGGCCACTGCACGAATGCAGGCAGCTTCTCTGCTTTCTGCTTCTTAGCAGTCTCTGGGTCGAAGGAGACGCCGTACTTGGAAAGGGCGGGAGTTCGGCGCCAATACAGCAGGCCTTCCATTGCGAAGGTCCAGGTGCTGAGACCGACGAGAGGCCCAAGGAGAGGCAGCTGGGCAATAGAGGGAGACATGATAAATGGTGGAAAGTTGTTTTATAAATGGAACAGTTGCGAGTGTCTCGGTAGAGTTGTACTGTAAAGAGACCTGTGAATTGATGATTGTGATGAATTAAACTATATAGCTAGTAGAAATAATAGACTTATATGATAATCGTATTCCTATACGAATATAACCTTAAACTCGTAAGTGCCACTTAAGTCCGCTAAGTCCATTAAGTCCGTCGAGCTTAGTAACTCGCTTAAAGAATTTCGCACCAAAATTTGTCATCAGACTCAGCAAACTGACTCGAGCTAAGTTGTGGAGTAAACATGGAACGTTTTCGTCTCGGCTGGATCCGTAAGCGGGTGCATACTAAGACAATGATTGGCGCAATTGTGAAGATCACCAATCGAGGTCCTCGGTTGCTTCATAGTGGATTTATCTCATCGGCCTCGCCTTAACTACAGGCCAGGGGTTTCCAGTCTTTTAATGACGCAACAACATCTTTTGGGTGTTCCATGGACTAGCAGACTCCGCGGCCTATGGATATCTTTAATTGCATAAGCTAAGCGGTAAATACTGAATACATGTTTGCTTCCAGGCGTACTATAGCTAAAGATCCTTATTACACCCCCGCTCTCTCCTTGGTAGACCACTAGGTTGAGCTGCACGAGTAGAGGGCTATATCTATCAAGACCCATCAGATTATTCGATTTAATACTTAAATACACACACTATGCTTGTACTTATCTAACTGTAGTTAGGCTCCCTACTTGGCCCTGCTTTCTCCTTCTCTGCTGATGTCGTACTCCCATGATGGTCTTTTGCTCCAAGCTCAAGGTCATGACTGTGCAAAGACTCTCCTCTGCCTTCTATACTCCCAGATCCATGTGCATGGGCTTCACACGGACCAAGAACATAAGCGTCTTCTCCATGGACTGCATCATCTCCCAGAAGCAGTTGCTCCTCTGTCATTCTGAGTGGAATTCGCAGCACATGCTTGATAAAGAGCATGATGAGGCTGGTCCACACAAGGTTCCAGCCGATGATGAAGCATGCGCCCGCCATCTGGTATCCAAGCTGCATGCCGTTACCAGCGATGGCTCCTCCGGGATTCGTCAGACCAAAGGCTGCACAACCATCCACAGTAGCCCAGAGACCTGTACCAAAGCCTCCAACAACACCGGCCACCATGTGCGTGTGCATGACGCCGATTGTGTCGTCAAAGTTGCGCTCCAGAAAGGTCATCTTCTTGGCCAAGATGTTCATGGTGAACCACGGGACGGAGCCGGAACCAACACCGAGAAGGATCGCGCCCCAGCCCGCGACAACGCCAGCAGCTGGTGTAATGGCAACAAGCCCAGTGATCATGCCCTGCACGGCGCCAATGACAGAAGGCTTTTTGAAGTATGCTATGTCCAGGCCCGTCCAGACAAGAAGTGAGACAGCAGTGCATAGATTTGTGTTCAACACAGCGACTCCTGCGTCGGCAGAGGCTGCGTAAGGATCACCACCGTTGAAGCCATTCCAACCGACCCAGAGGATACCCGCTCCGATGAGAACTGCTAGGATATTGCTCGGCCTGGCATCTGCACGATCACTGCTGAGTCGTGGCCCGATCCAGTAGCTACCGATGAATCCTGCTGTGCCTGACGAGAGATGGATGACATATCCTCCAGAATAGTCAATAACTCCAAGCTTGAAGAGAAACCCTCCTCCCCAGATTGAATAAGCGCCAACAGTGTAACATAGAGTCAGCCACAGAGGAACATATATCATCCAGGCGTAAAAGTTCATCCGACCAAGGAAAGCCCCAGCAGTAATGACCAAGGTAATGGCGGCAAAGACGAATTGGAAGTAAACCATAGTGGCCATGGGGAATTGCTGACCGACGCCGATGGAAGGGAGGTACGATTGTTTGAGCATCGTGTCGATTCCGAGAACATTTCCGGGTTTGGCAACGAATGGAAGCATATACTCTCCAAAAGAAGCCTTGTAACCCCAAAGAACCCAGCACAGTAGCACCGAGGCGAATGCGTATAGAGCCATGAAGGCGCTGTTGATGGCCCATTTTCGTTTCATGATTCCGGCGTAGAGGACGAGAAGACCGGGGATCGATTGTAGCGCGACGAGAGAAGCGGCTGTGAGTTGCCAGGCATTATCACCTACGCGATGTCAGTCATTGGATCCGAATAAGAGGAGACTGCTCTCATGGGACTGCATCGAGACTGAGCACGTACCACTTCCAACACCGGCTTTCGGGTCTGGTGTCCACCAAACAACAGATGAAGCTGCTGCAGCAGCCGAAGCCGTGGACGTTGCCATAGCTCACGCTACTCAGGACTATACTTTGAACAAAATTGTACACGTCTATGCAAGTGCCCTCCAGTATCGAGAACAATGCTACGGTAATGGACAGATGCCAATAGTAATGTTCAAGAAGAATACTTGATCTAATTCCAACTCGGGAATCTGGGCATGTTGATCATGTTTATTATAATAACTGTCCTACATGCCAATAGCTTGTTAGTGGGAGGTTACGTAAATCGAAAGTTATCAAGATTAGCGATAGCTGTCAAGTCGTCATGGAGCGAATGCAACGTGGGTTTGTGCCGAGTTGCCGCAACTGTGTGTGATATGTTAAACTTCTGGCCAGAACAAGGTTATCGCTGAACTATGGTTGGTGAGCAACAATACGATATTTAGCTGGAACGTCTTTCAGTCTAATGAAGCCAAGAATACGTCAAAAAATGGTTTTGCTTATGTCCGTATGCGCCTAAGTGTTAAATGCTTCGGTCGAGACTCCAAATTCCTTTATGTAGACGAACCTGTGAATGATCCCGGGTCGATGAATATGCACCTCTCCGAAGCCAGTCAAATAGATACGTAGATTGCCCATGGGGAAATCTCTTGGCAAAAGCTTGTCTCCTCTAAATATAGATACCAGCAAGATCAGGCCAGTTATCGTAAATTGCTCAATACCTACCCTGTAAAGTCGTCTTATCTCGGCTTGGACGGCAACGCGTCGTGGCTTCAGGACGGACCAAGTTAACAAGATTGAGCCTACAGTGGCTTGTAAACTGATAAGATAAATCCAATAAGTGTTTTAAAGGCTGATAAGATATGCGATCAATTGGGTATGTCGTTTGGACAGGCAACAATCTGACCAGTGAATGGCATTTGCCTTATCTGGCGCTAACAGACAAGTAGCTCGCCAAAGCCGATTTTGCCGAGTTCCTACAAGCACATCCCACGAGTTGAACATTAATAATCCGATTTATCTAAAGTATGGTATTGTATTCTTCCTTATTACTACCCATTTCAACGAGTTGAATGTAAAACAATATCGTGTTGTCATTCATTATCTGTGTTTGCAGCCTAAAGCTTAACCTTATAGGCCGCCTCAATCCATAGAATGTAAAACAAATTCCAATGCCTTCTGCAGTACGTCTCTATGCCTATCCTTCCTCTGTTCCCCCCGCCAAGCAATAAATCCATCAGGCCGAACAAGGACAGCCTCGCCATCAGAGATCTTACAAATACGACTGAAAGCACCGTCGGAATCCCTCAAAGCACCAGTGTCCCTGTTGATACTGTAGGAGTCTATTTCAGGCGTCGCACCTCTGGCTGCTTCGAGCCATGGTGATGATTGACCAGTGGTGAAAAGAACAAAGTTCTTCTTGATCAAGTCCAATGTAGACACCTGGGAGTTGTCTCGTGCAAGCAGCACATGCGGGAGGCGGCTTCCTGGCGATGCAAGTGGTGCATACGGGTCTTCGTACTGATCGCTGCTGGGGTTTTCATGCGCAGCAGCAGCAGAAGGGTAACGATACCCTATCTCACAGGTAATGTCGGGAAGTTCTGGCTCATCAGGGGCCTTGCGAAATACTCGCTTCTGAAGCCTTGAGTAGGCCTGCCGCATCGTAAATCCAGCTACCGGCTGTCGCTCGGTGTCATAGGTCTGGAGAAGCGAAGTACCGGCTTTTTCTCTCAAAACATATGCGAGCTTCCATGCCAGGTTGTGAACATCCTAAGTAAGTCAGCATACTTGCTGCGTTCTAAGATTTAGAATCAAATTACCTGTATACCGGTGTTGCCGCCCATCCCACCAGTCGGGGGCATCACATGTGCTGCGTCTCCGGCAATGAAGACACGGCCATTTGTGCTTATGAAGCGCTCAGCATTGAAGGCAGCTACCGACCAGTATGAAATAGAGTCGACCTTGATATCAATATCGTCCTCAATCCCGCTTGCCTCCTTGAAATATTGCTTCGCGTCTCGTTCGGAGACCGAATCTGGCGAAAAGGACCTCTTATCGCCAGCTCGGGTGACGATCATGAACCCAGCCTTGCCACCACTTTCCAGGCGGAAGCCAGCATCAATAGAAGGATTGGAGATGTAAGTGACGCCATGTTTAGCGCGAGTTCCGAGGTATGGTGTCAGATCGGCTTTGAAGTTGATAGAAATACTCTCACCGAGGACACCCGGGCCTTGCCACTCGATGCCCTCTTTTCTCCTCGTCGCACTCCTATTTCCATCGCAAGAAACCAGATACTTGGTCTTGAACTTCCTGTACCTTTTCGACTGAACGTTTTGCACCACCACGAGTACACCGTCTGACAGTTCCTCATAGTGGACGACGGTCTCGCTGAACTCCTGAGCGGCACCAAATTCCTTTGCCCTTTTGCGCAGAAGAGGTTCAAACATGTTTTGCGTCAGCCATAAGCGGCGACTCGGGCTGGCCTTAGCTACTTCAGCTGGATCACTCTCTTGTATACTCTCAAGGACCTTGCCTCCTACTAGCTTCTCGACGATGATCATTCCAGCGTCAAGATCAAAGTTCGAGGCGCTTTCTGAGCGGAGTTCATCCTCAAGACCTAGCTGGCGGAAGATCTCGACGGAGCGTAGGAGAAATAAGGCAGCGCGGGGGTGAATTGCAGTAGAAGGATGGCGGTCAAAGGAGACTGACTTGATGCTAGAGAAGATCAGCACGGTTGGCAGGAGTTGAGCGACAGTCTTGCCCATGGTATCCCAGCAGCACACCCAAAGTCATTCCTACCATACTTGACCCGATGATGAGAACGGGCCATTCTTCTGGCTCTAGTGGGATGCTTGAATGATCGAACGACCCAAATTCGAACAAAGTCCTCTGACTATGGGCGATTGGAATTGTATCATCGACTTGGTTCGGTCCGTTAGCGCTTGGATGAACATTCTCAGAAGGCATTTTAGGTTATTATTTCAAGGCTGAGATATTGAGGCTGCAACTAATTTATGGATTGATCGCTAGTCCAAAGTCGATACCACTCATCACGCCTCTTTTATCCTAATTACTGATGATACGTAGCGGCAATTACAATATGCCGTAGCGTGCCGTGCCCGTTATTGCCTCCGTTCGCCGACTCCACATCCCGAATACTCCACTACCACTCCACACGCCAGGGTCCAGCCTCTATATAGCCTAACGTTAGAACCTGTGGCCTTAAGATAGAATGTAAGTATTACTAACACACAGCTTCATTGTTTCTGAAACCAAATCTACTAGACACACCTCCTGCACCGATCCACTGTACAGTGAACAGCAACTACCAGGATGACTCTCACTCTATACGGATCACGGCAATCAACATGCACTCAACGGGTGTTGTTGGTCCTTTCAGAACTGAATATCACCGACTATCAACTGTCTAACATCGACATGCACAAGGGCGAGCATCTTGTAGGAAGCCATATCCCCGGCAAGTGAAAGTTACTTATCCTCGTTAGGCACCCAATTTTGTGCGAGAGTTCCATCCATTCGGACGAATTCCAGTTCTCGATGATGACGGGACTCGATTATTCGAGTCTCGGGCAATTTGCGAGTACTTGGTTGCAAAGTACGGAGCAAAGAGCGCTTTACATAGACGCACGGATCAAAGCTACCCCGAGCTGGCGACTTACGAGCAATCGGCTAGCGTTGAGTACTCTTACTTCGACCCGACAATGAAGACTTTGGCGTATGAGAAATTATTCAAAGGGTACTTGACTCTCCCAGACTTTCGTAGGATGCATCGCACTGACACGGGCCAGGTTTATGGGGCGAGGCGATCCTGACAAGGCCACAGTGGAGAGACTGGAAATCGACTTGGTCAAGGTCTTGGATCACTACGAAAAAGTCCTTTCTCATCGCGAGTACCTTGGCAGAAACGTGAGTTATCTTTACCGTTCGAAAGGAATCCCCATTGAATGTTCTTAGCAATTTTCGTTAATTGATATATACCATATGCCTTGGTTTGAGTTTCTGCCGCGCCTGGCGTTGCAGGATGAGATCACAAAAAGACCGGCTTTGAGTGCCTGGTGGGAGCGCGTCAGTAACCGGCCAGCGTGGAAAGGTTTGACGGCGTCACGTTAAGTTGACAATTAGCTGTTCTTAAGAGGTTAGATACAGACCAGGCCTTTGTGATGATCTGGGGGCGCCATAAAAACTACTCATCAGGTCACGCTAGTACATCTTCAAAGCAAACTGTCAATTATAGCAATTAGAAATGGCCGAAATCATTGTTCTTTATTTCGTAGAAAATATTGATAAATTTCATTCTTGCCATTAACGCTTGGTATAGTAGTCTGCAAGTTTAAGCCGCTGTTGTATCAGTTGGCGAGACCGAGCCACTGTGCATGTAGAGTACGTGGTACACGGACATATAGCGTTCTTTTATTCCGGCCCAAACGGACCCAATGTAGCTTGAGTTTGGTGTTATTCTGATTGCCCAATACTATGTGATGGAGGACCATATGCGGGGAAGCTATCGGCAATGTGGAGGAGGGGAGGTGGACTTCTTCAACGCCGTGTTGTCCGGCCAGCTACAGGGCTCATCCCAGGAATAACTATTGACACTGAGAATACCCTTGTGTAGATGTTAGCATATAGATCCAACGATCAATTGACAGAGAACTCACAATCGTTAATCTTGACGCATTTGAATGAACTTGCGCACTGTAGTTTACGTTAATAACTTCACACGGAAGCCTTGGTTGATTGGCTACTTACTTGCGTAGGACCTGTCCATCCTAGGCCGCCACATTGACCCCACTGGGGAGAAACTCCAGAGCTCCCAGTATTTGTAGGTGTTGTGGCGGTTGTAGTGGATGATGGCTTTACTGGATCCTGGGACTTTGTTAGGCGATGCACAGTGAGGAGGATATTGACAGTTATGTGACTCACAGCGAAACCAAACCACTTCAAGTCTTCTTCTGGGAAGACATCAATCGAGTGGGTAACGCCCTGGCCCAAGAATGTCTATCCGTAATGTCAGCCATCTTTCTTAAAAGGAAATTCATGTTTATCTCACCTGTAGCTTATCGCCGAACGTGTATTTGGTATAAGGGCTCCGCGGGTAGTTAGGCGTGGTAGACTGCGGATTGGTTGAGTAACCAAACACGCCAGTCCACTGTTTGATAGTTTCGTAGTAGTTCTGCACGTTTAATACCTGATCTACCGACCCGTGGTAGATTTGCATTTTGGGTCGTGGTCCATCATATCCGGGATACATATCCTTAACAACATTGGCCCACTGGTTTTGGGTATAGATGGACTGGCCATTGGCACATGTCGAGTTCCAGAAGTCGGGGATATTATCTGCACTCTTGAAGCAACCGGCTGGGACACCTGCATCAATGTGTAAGTTGCGGATTAGAAAGCACCAGCTGTCAAATTTATCGACACACCTGCATATGCAATTCCTGCTGCAAAGAGATCGGGGTAGGTTGCAGCCATGACATTCTGTTTCTATATTAGGCTAATCCTGTCAAGAGACCTCTCTCTCACATACCGTCATCATAGCCCCCGAGGAAGTACCCGTAACAAAGGTTTGGCTCTTATCGGTATTGTATTCCTTGGCAACAAATCTGACCATATTGGCTATGGAGGTGCTAGCACCGCCGCCGTCGTGAGTCAAGGTCATCTTCGATGCCACGTCCCAGCAATTGTCCTGGGTATATGGCGTCTGAGGATAGATAACGATGTAGCCATATGTCTCGGCGTATCGAGCCCACTGAGTGCCCTGGTAGTATGCTTGGGCGCTTCCGGTACACCAATGGATGCCTACTACTATACCGGGCTTCGAGGCTAGAGTCTTTGGAACATATAGCCACATCCGAGTACCAGTGGGATTGTCGCCATAGTTAGTCACCTCAGTAAAGGTAGACCTGGGGACGACCTCGGCAGCCAGGGTCAGTTGAAGAAGAGTGAGCAGCCAGAGGCTGATGCAGGCTGGCAACATCATTGTAGCAACATAGGGCGTTTCATGGGATAAGCTGTTCCGTCGAAGATGCCAACGACGGCGGCGGCGTATTTAAGCAGAAGAACACATCTGATGGAATTGATGTACCTTAAGTGGGTGTTCGGATCAATAGCTTCCGTGTCTCTTTTCGCCAAAATGCCAGATGCGGAGTTCACTCCAGCCTTTGGTAAAAAGGTTAGCTTTATAAGCTGTCTCCGGGCTAGAAATGTACGATCATCGGCTTTGTGGTACGAATTCGGTCTTGAGTGGCGCTGTGCCGGAATCCGAACTCTCTCTTCGGGGAATGAGTGCTGGACTCCGGTTTACCCCATAGGTGCAATAATGCTGTGATTGTCAGTGGTGTGGATCAGCCAAAATATGCATAAACATGGCTCACCTTGCCACTTTCAGACACGGAACCCTCAGTCATTTCCGCTGAGAAAGGGTTTGCTTCCGCTCTGACTAGACTATGAACCCTGATTTGAACAATTTGTTGTTACGATCTCTAGTTCAATTTTCCAGCAACTAGCCACCATGTCTCTCGTTACATATACGGGCAGATATCGCAGGCCACAGAGCTAAATATGAGTGTTGACTTTCGTGATCAAATGACCGCGATAGTCCCCGGTATTGGGGATGCATTGTAGGTAATCTATAACAGGCTTGATCCATGTTTAAAGCTAACATCCGCACCAGATTTCCGCTAATAGTTTTGCAAACTCGGGATCGTCTAGATCAGCCAGCGACAGGACATTTGCGACAAACTTTGAATAATTTGGACCCAATCATAACAAAGTCAAATGACAGCTATACATTAGCAACTTCAGAGGATCAAGAAAAGACGCGGCATCTCCGGAACGTGGTTTCCAAAGCCACAGAACTGTACCTTCAGAACATGGGTGATATATTTTGGGTTTGATGTCGTACAAGAACTTGTGTATGTGATGAAGAACATAGCCCTGGGTACATGAGAGTATGAGTACGTGCCACAACTTTGGGGCTACCATGCAGCTGGCATTTCACTTGACTCTTCAAAGCAGATTACATGTCTTTCCAGTAACAAGAATCTTACAATGAAATATAAGGCTGGTGGCTAAGAACGAGTGGCGATAGGGTGGCTTCAGTTTGGAAATCCCAACTCAAATGGTGATTTACATTTAGCCGCGTATTTCGCTATTATGAGCCTTTTCCAAGCAACTGATGCTAAAGAGCTCAGTGTTCAAGCAGCAGGCTAGCTATATAAGCACTGCGCTATAGTGCGCTGCTCAGAAGGTACGGCGTCTATCATGAAGATACTCGTTTAGAGAAAGACTTCTAGCTAATCTTCTCAGCAAAGGGTTAGACTTACCACTACAATTGGCTACCCGAAAAAATGATCTATCTATTACCAAGCCTTTTCCACCAGCGCGAGGCATTAATATCCATCTCCTGTAAGATAAGCCTACCCTTTTTATTACTACAGAGGAAGACTATAAAGTAATAGTCAAGCTATTACTCAACGCGCGAAAGGTGGACAGTAACAGACAGATAGACAAGATAGTCGTGGATACAGATCTTTATTTATTATTCCAATGCATTTCCATGTGAGCATAGTAAGGCGATTTCTTAGTACGGGCTAGGGTAATGTTGAGCCAGGAACGACAGACGCGGCAGTACTGCATTTACGTAGGCTGTCAGACACGGCCATGTTGATGTCATTTTCTGTCTCCGAGATAGTATCGTTTCAATGCGCGGATAGATGGCTGTATACCGCTTGGATGTACTGTTATATGAAACTGGTGAGTAGCTCTTCTTCGTGCTTTCGAATTTGGGGGCACCGATATTGAGCACCTAGCGGGCTTCTCATGCAACACTGCATCATCTCCAACTGATGCATCTAAGTATAGTAATACAAAGAGATTTTCTTAATACTCTTAACATTTCGAGAAGTGGCCAGGGCGGATGGGGATAGGTGCACTTCGCTTATATATGCAGTTCAAGCGGGACATTATGATGTGATAAAGCAGGTTCTCGGAGCTAGTAAGGTGAATATATCAGCTAGCGATGGCAATGACCAAAGTGCAATGGATATAGCTGAAGGACAGGATAGCGGGGTAATAATGCAGCTACTGCTTGAATATAGCTAGAATTAAATATTATTTACTGCATCTGAGGTAACGCTAGACCCCATAGTGATACCAGATTTTATAACGAACCTTGGAGGGCATGAGTGCAATTAATGAGCTGATCGTCAGCTTATTTATTGACTCTCCAGCCTCTATACCAGGCTACAGACTTGCGGTCACAGATATAATATCACTTCTATAGTCATATTACATAAAAGCAAGGAAGCGGTAGACGACCTATAGGCGGAAATTTCCACTAGAACAATACTCCGAACACCTCTAATTGGCTAATCAATACGACATCTTTGCATACCATTGCGATATTGGGTTTGGTTAGTGAGATAATTAATTCTAAGCATGAATTCTCGATAAGCCCGTGCGCCAATCAGAGCACGCCCACTCGGATATTCGGCAAGTGAGCTTGCATGCACGGTCACCAGATTAACGGCTAAAAAGTGCCGAAACCTAGATCTCGTGGCTCGGGAGATCGCTTGTTCTGGAAGGTCGCCATGAGGCTTGATAAGATGATCTTCTGCAGGTTAATCTGTGCGATACAGCATGTGCCGAAATGAATAATACAAACAGTCAAATATTTAAATATTTACGAGGCGGTCGAAAGTACCAGTATATCTCAAGAGGGCTATGTCTGCCTTGTGATTCCGCCTGGGTAATGTAAGCAAGACAATGCCTTGTTTCACGGGACCGGGATGACCCAGAGATCGACAGTACCCACTGCCCACAGTCGCCTGACTCCCGCGCTGTATTGGCTAATCCTGCCTCCGGATCATCAGGAACCTTTGGCATTGACAAAAGATCTCCCCCTTTAATCAGGAAGGTGGCATTAATCTCTCGGGCGATAAGACAATTTGTCAACTTTACTCGTATAGTATACGGGTATAGTGAAACGCTTGGAATGCGGGCGATCCGGGGATATAGGTAGTGGCGCCCGATCGAGACCGCTCAGATATATATATATATGTAGTTTAATCCTCCCGCCTTGGCAGTCTTTCTTGTACAACTATCGCTCTCCCATTCAAGTTCGATAGCATCCGTCATCATGAAGACAGCTTTGTTGAATGTCCTCACGGCGCTCGCCCTTGTCGGCCAGGGTAGCTGCACACCTGCAGCCAGCCT
Organism: Fusarium brevicatenulatum; assembly: GCA_013363135.1. Classification (NCBI taxonomy): domain Eukaryota; kingdom Fungi; phylum Ascomycota; class Sordariomycetes; order Hypocreales; family Nectriaceae; genus Fusarium; species Fusarium brevicatenulatum. The sequence goes on along the minus strand of JABEEJ010000023.1, from coordinate 36,025 downwards.
CGACAAGAGGTACGTGCAAGAAGACGCTGGTATCAAGTACAAGGTCTTCGAGCACGCTGCGACTGGCTCCAAGACCAAGATCGTCTCCAACTCTGGAATCTGCGAGACGACGCCTGGTGTGAACCAGCACTCTGGCTATTTCTCCGTCGGTAAGTACCTCATTAAATTCTACCACTTCCTGTCTAATAGAAGCCATGATTAGGCACCAACATGAACATGTTCTTTTGGTTCTTCGAGTCCCGCAAGAACGCCAAAACGGCTCCACTGGCCCTTTGGCTCAATGGTGGTCCGGGCTGCAGTTCCATGATCGGCTTGTTCCAGGAAAATGGACCTTGTACCTTCAACAACGGCGGGTCCAAGCCTACTCTGAACCCCAACTCATGGAACACCTTTGCCAACATGGTACAGTCACCCACTCCCCGCAAGTACAATGCACTAACGGTTATAGTTATACGTTGATCAACCTATTGCTACTGGTTTCAGCTACGGCACCGACGACGCTGTGTCCACTCTTGCCGCTGCTCCTCGAGTCTGGAACCTCCTCCAAGCTTTCTACGCCCAGTTTCCTGAGTATGAGAACCGTGACTTTGGTCTTTTCACTGAATCTTACGGTGGTCACTACGGCCCCGAGTTTGCGTTTTACTTTGAGCAGCAGAACGCTGCTATCGATGCTGGAAAGATCAAGGGCGAGAAGATCAACCTTGTAGCTCTCGGCATCAACAACGGCTGGATTGACCCTGGTAAGTTCTCCACGCCTTTGGCTTGGCTTTCAATGCTGACGTGTGATTTAGGCAACCAGTACAGAGACTACATCGATTACGCCGCCAACAATACCTACCGCAAACTCATCACACCAACTCAGTACAGCAAGTACCTCAACACGTACAACCAAAAGTGTGTCCCTGCATTTGCCAAATGCCCTGGTCTCACTGGCAACGATGCCGCATGCGGCAACGCAGATGACGTCTGCAGCTCTGCGATTGAAAGCCCGCTGGAGAGGCTCGCCGACTTTGATGTCTACGATATCCGCGCGCCCAGCAATGATCCCTTCCCTCCTTCGACTTACTCTACCTACCTTACATCTGCGTCTGTTATGAAGGCGATTGGCGCACAGTCAGACTACCAAGAGTGTGGTGATGAGTCTTACAACAAGTTTATCGCTAGTGGTGATAGTATGTTTTCCTGTGAGCCTGCATGCGTGATCGGAACTAACGGTTCTTTACAGGGGGCCGATCATTCTTACCGACACTTAAGCAAGTCATTGATTCCAAGATCCAAGTTCTCATCTGGGCCGGCGACGCTGGTAAGTCACCCTGGCTCCTGTCCTCTATAATTCGTTATCTAACATGTCTAGACTGGATCTGCAACTGGATGGGTAACTACCGAGCCCTCAACTCAATCGCCCCGCAATCGTTCGTCTCCGCTCCTCTCAAGTCATTCACTGTCGGTGGAAAGAAATACGGTGAATTCAAGACATCTGGAAACTTGAGCTGGCTGCGAGTTTATGGCGCTGGTCATGAAGTTCCGGCCTACCAGCCCGAGGCAGCGCTGGCGGCGTTTGTTGCGACCATGTCCAAGAAGCCTATCTCGTCTACATAATTGACGTACAGGTAACATTTTATGTCCGATAGTATTAATTGAGTATCCCGCTACAGCGGGAATTAAACAAAAATCGATCGTCTATGCTTGTTGACTGTTTTCTCTTTGCTCGGAACCTATTCTATAAACAAAAACCATCAGGGCTGTATGAGACCCCACTCAATCGCTGCCTTCATTGCATTCTGTCGTAGATCTAGCTGTTCTTCTCTCGTCAGAGGAACTAAATCTACTCCTCGTCTCATTCTAGACTCTATAGTCTCACATAAGACTGGCCCTTCGCGGTCGTCATGTGAAATCGTGTACGAACGAACCTCTGCATTAGCCCAATCCGTACCTGTTGACGTGAGTACCTAGACAGCTAAGTCTGATTGGAAACAACATACCATCAGGGTTAATAGAGTTCACCCAATCGTCGGTAAAGAAATGCAAAAAGCAACCATGAGTAACAACCACGATCTCTGATTCGGGTCTTTCGCTCAGCCACTGCCTTGCGACCCGCGCTCTCTCTAAAATGTTACCAACAACTGGAGCCCATTTACCCTCCTTCTAGTACATTATTAATTCGGTCCCACTGATCAGAGCTGGGGTGTTATACTGCATACCTTGATTTGCCAGCCAGGCTCGACCAGACTAAAGTCCACAGGTTCTTGTTTGAACTCCTCCTTTATCACAGAGAGGTCACTGCCAGTATCGCAGTTCATAGCGCTGACTTCCTGGACTTCTGGCAATGCCACGATCTGTAATCCGCGCTCTAGTTGAGCAGAGAACCCTAGCAGGGTCGTTTGGAGAGTTCGTCGCAGCGGCGAAGACACGATCAGGTCAACATTTGCAAGTTCAGGGTGTTTAGAGATCAGATCTCTCGCTTGCTCTTGTCCCAGAGGCGTGAGGTCGGTGTCCGGCAGAATGTTGTTTGCTTCGCCGAGGTTGTGAACGGCTTGGCCGTGACGCACGAGATGAATGATTTGTGGCATATTGCTTGTCTCGAAGTAGCTGAATCGTCCTAACTTGGATTTCGATGCTGTTTGAGCTTCATACCCGATGCACTGGTCTATTTATGCAAGGCAGCTTAAGTAGTGGAGACTGTCCCGTGGGCAGTGACCAACCGCGTCCGCGGGCTCCGTTTGAAGAGACTAATCACGGATCCAGCCTCGGACTCGGATCCAGCGTTGCAAGGGCCTTTTCAGTTGCGCATTCTCTATTTATATGCTGGAGCTTATTTGATGGTCGTAATACGTCATTGCTGCGACCTTCCAGATAATATGAGGGACGGCTGAGAAGTACCTGCTGGCCATAAAGTCAAACTCCATTACTGCGACCAACGATGGCAGTATCACGATGTAACGATATACGAGGACGCGTCGGGATTCTTGTATATATCACGTGGGTGGATAGCATAGTGTTTGAAAGTATTTTAATCACCGCAAGTACGCATCAGCACAGTTGGTTTCATAAGTATTATTTTCTATCTCATTTTTAAAAACGCCAGATCACCATTCATCATTCTTTGAAACAGTATGGCACCCAATTCCTCCAATATAATCCCTCGCAGCAGTCTCATTATCCACAATCTTGAGGTTACTGCCCGCCCGCTTCGTCTCCATCTGCAACACCCCCACGGGGTCTATAACAACCACCGTCCGCCCATCAAGCAGCAATCTCGTGATATCCGCCTGAATAATCTTCTGCGCCACCGCATTAAACGAAAACACATCGCGGAACGAAAACACCACAGCGCACACGAACCGACTCCTTCCAGACCCTGGATCATCGGGGTTCGGGTCCCCGAGCTCTCGTGTGATGGCGCGTGTCAAGCGCTCTGAACCGCCGAAGCGCACTACACCGCGCAGACTGAAGATTATGACTTCTTTGTTGCAGTTTGTGTGGTGGGGTTCGTTGTCGCCGGGGAGGATTGTCGCGACGGATACGCGCACGGTCGCTTGGGCGATTTGGCTGACGTCCATCATGTGAAGACCCATGTCGCTGGATAACTGCTCGCAGATGGCGACGCCGCGTACACTATTTCCCCGTGTATCAAGCTTGGGGGAGAACACAGCGATACCCATTTGACCGGGCAGGGCACCGATGATACCGCCAGCAACTCCACTCTTGGCGGGGATTCCAATCCGCGATACCCAGTCACCTGCAGCATCGTACATGCCGCAAGTCGTCATGACGGAGAGGATCTGCCGCACGCTGTCTTGAGGAATGATCTTTTCTCCCGTCGCGGGGTGACACCCCGCGTTGCAGAGCGTAGCAGCCATGGTCGCCAGGTCTCGAACGTTGACGTTAATGGCGCATTGGCGGATATATCCCTGCACGATCTGCTGTGCATCGCCGGTGATGATACCAGCTGCTTTGAGCATGTAACCGATTCCCATGTTGCGGTTCGCATCTCGTAGCTCAGCTTCGTAAACTTCTTCGCAGACGCGTAATTGACGACCTGCTAGCTTCGACATGGCTTTGAGGATGCGGTCTGACCGTTGCTCTGCTGTCCAGTCTGGTCCTCCAATCAGAGAATGTGCTGTGATGGCTCCGGCGTTGATCATAGGATTCATCGGCCTGTTACTCCCGCGCTCCAAAGACAAACTATTAAACGCGTCACCCGAGGGTTCCACGCCAATCTTCTCCAGGACCTTCTCCAACCCCGCATCCTCAATCGCAAGCGCATACACAAACGCCTTTGAAATAGACTGCATCGAAAACTCAACATCATCATCTCCCGCAGAGTAGATCTGGCCGTCCACCATCGCCAGCGCAACAGCTATCTTTGACGTGTCCGCCTTGGCCAGCGTCTCGATGTAGCTGGCGGGCTTGCCATCTTCTATGGGCCGCGCATTCTCCAGCACGCGGTTGAGGTAGTCGGGGATGGGGGACTTCATCGGGCGGAAGGGTATGGGCTTGAGCTGCTTTGTTGGAGGAGGAGAGAAATTAGTCCTCACCGCTGAAGGCATTATTATGTGCGTCGCGGGTGATGTCGTAAGCCAAGCTATTTGGATCAAGCTGGACGAAAACGGATCTGTCCAATCACGATGGAGATGCTGTCGTGAAACTTTGGACTAGTCGGAATCGAGATATCGTAGGGTAGAAGATAGAAGATTGAAGAAAATAATGACTATAAATATTGTATCGGTAGAAAAAAAGAGGAATAGTTATATAGTCTAGCAAGAGAAATTAGACATTGGTAAAAATTCATCACATGAGCTCACACTTTTTCATCCACAAAAGTATACTGTATGTAAAATTTACATAACGATAACTATACCAGTCCCTCGCGCAATGACCGTCGTAGCCGTGACCAACGCAACAAACCACACTAGAGTGTATTACCATTTTACATAATAGGCGTTTCTCGGTAAGACGACAATGAAACTCTGCCCATCGGTGAGAATCGGTGAGTCTGCAGGGTGAGTGCGGGGAGACGCGTTTCTCATTCGCTGGTGCTGGTGTCAAAAAAATAAGACTGCCGATGACGGGATCGCGCGTGATTTTGCGAGCTCATGCTTGTATTTTTTTCGTCGGGGGCGAGATCTTGTGCGCGCTAGTATCGAGGGTGACCATTCCGTGATGGGGCTGTGAGACATGGCTAAGCTACTTTGGAGAGATGGTTCCATTATCGATAAGTCTGGAAGACTTTAGCTCTGTAAACTTTCACAGTGAGAGCATATCTAGCCTGTTAGACACCTGACTGGCGGAGAAGCCTTAATCTCATTGAACCCTCCCTCGAAGCAAAAAAGTCAGATCAGATTTCACTCTGCGGGGTAACACCATGGCCAATGCTTCTGAGAGTCTAGAACCCTGCTGAGCAAAACGTCAGCAAAAAACAAGCTTTGTTTAGAGTTTCGATCCCTGCCTGGAGCCCCTGTAAATGTGTCTCATCACGGCGTCTTCATTGGACATTCAACTGCGCCACCCACCGCAAACACCAGCGTCACGTTATTACGATCCCAGCCCCTTTCCGTTCTTTATTTCTTGGCTCTCTCCTCTCCCGAAGCCTATTTTCAATCTTATTTCACTTAAGCTTCTGAGGTCTTGAGCTCTATTTACTTGGTTGTCTGTTACTTGACTCGTGATAATGGCGAGCAATATCCTCCCGGGCCATGGCAACGGTCATAGAGATGAATCAACCCCGCTTCTGCCGCAGATCTCAAGCCATATCGCTCACGAGGGAGAAAGCGGGAGGAGCGGTTTTCATCCTCGTCATTTCCTCGCTGTTCTCTGGCGAAGCTCTTGCACCGCGTCGAAATGGGTAAATATCCTCTGGCCGTTCGTCCCCATCGCCATCATCCTTCAATTCTTCCCTGGTCTGCATCTCTGGAAGTTTGCTACCGCGTATATCGCCGTCATCCCAACTGCCAATCTGCTTGGATTTGCGGGACAGGAGTTTGCGCGGAAGTTGCCCAAGGTAGCTGGTATTCTCATCGAGACGACGTTTGGGTCTATCATTGAGATTATTCTCTTCATTGTACTGCTATCGAAGCATGAGGTCAATGCTCCTGAAGATAACGGCGATGAAGGCAATCTCATTCCCATCATCCAAGCCGCGATCCTGGGTAGTATCCTGACCAATCTTCTTCTCTGTCTCGGCCTCTGCTTTTTCGTTGGTGGCCTCAAGCAAGCCAGCCAAAAGTTCCACGCTATTGTCTCAGAAGTCGGTACTGGACTCCTACTCGTCGCAGCATTCGGACTCCTCATTCCCAGCGCCTTCTACTCCGCCCTCAAAGCCGAAGTTGTACCTGATTTCCCCGGCTTCCGAATTCTGCACGAGAAGTTTACAGAGGGTAAACTCCAAGACGATGTTCTGCGCATCAGTCAAGCTACATCTATTGCACTGATTATCGCGTTTTTCTTCTACATCTGGTATCAGGCCAGCAGCCAGCATAGTATCTTCGATGAGGTTATTGAGATGGATGAGCATCGAGATGCTGATCGCGAGGCTGATATGGAGAAGCCCAAGTTTACCATGACCGAGGCTATTATTGCTATATTGATTGCTCTTGCTTTTGTAACTGCTCTTTTGATCTTTCTTGTTGAGAAGATTGAGCATGTTGTTGAGAGTGGAGTGCCTGATCAGTTCTTGGGTCTAATTCTTTTGCCTTTTGTTGAGAAGGCTGCTGAGCACCTGACAGCCATTGATGAAGCATATGGTGAGTAAAAGACTTCAATCGTAAATGCGTCAACTGACAAACTTCTCAGATGGTGTTATCAACGTCGCCTTGTACCATTGCCTCGGACCATCTATCCAGACCGCACTATTCAATGGCCCCCTCGTCGTTCTCGTTGGTTGGGCCATCGGAAAGCCCATGGACCTGAACTTTGAGATCTTTATGATTGTTCTTCTTGTCTTGTCCATCTTGGTGGTTGGAAACTTCCTCCGTGATGGCGAGTCCAACTGGCTCGAGGGTGCACTTCTCGTGGTAAGTTGGGACCCTTTCATGTGGTATCCTGGTCGCTGACTTTTCTAGGTCATCTATGCTATTATCGCTATCGCGTGCTGGTACTATCCTAACCCAGACGTGGCTACTTCCAATGGCATCGAAGGTTCTGAGATGGTCAACGTCACCATGAGTGTTGACACTCTGCGTCAGCTGCAGAAGCTTATCAATGCACAGCTACCACAGATTTAACCTACTTAACTTATAGTGAAGCAACATTTTGGCTGCTCGAGACTTTACGGGAGAGTGAAGATGAAGATGGAAAGTTGTCGGTGCATGAGGGGATTATCTTGGCGAGGGCTACGTTGTGTGCTTTACGCGTTGAATGGCCAGTTCGAGTTATTTGTGTGTTGTGATGATATTGAGATTGCCGAGCGAGCCTTTATTTTCGAGCGTTATTTACAGCATGCTACTCATAGCCTAGCTATCTGAACTATTGCTTCTCAATCATCAAAACCTGACTATCATAATCCCCCTCAAACCTCAACTGAATGCCCAGGTTCATCAGCGTTGAACCCGAAACCGTCTGGTTATTATCAACCCGGTACTTAGCACTTGCATCCAAGCCTTGAAGCCGGAACCATGGCCAGGAATTGTTGATAGTCGCCCTTGTTTGGAACGCAAAAAGCACGACTTTCTTGCCATCCTCTGAAATGAACTGTCCAGCTGGGTAATTGGTTTCCTCAGGCAGGGCAAGTCTGTAAAAGTCTCCAGTTATGATAATCGGGTTGATCTTTTCAGAAAGTTCAATGAGACCAGGAATCTGTTCCTTCTCCTCTGGTTCTAGATCGCTTGGGTCAAGTTCGACGCCAAAGGAACCGCCCATCATGGCAACGTGGGCTCTGAACTTTACAGAGGTTATTCTCTGGGTATTGCCATTAGGCACATGTGATAGATGAGCTCCCATGGCAGATGGAGGATAAGCAAGTGACGTGCCGAATTGGATCTTGATACGCTCCACTGCATCTGTATCATCCGAAGTCCAAATCTGAGGGAACCACTGAAGAACACCTGGATCAAACCGTCCACCACCTGAAGCGCATCCTTCCCACAGAACATCAGGGAAGCGGCTTGTCAAAGTCTCGAAAACGTGATAAAGACCAAGCATATACTTATAGTTAAGAGTAGGATCAGGCGTCTCGTGGATTCCGCGGTTGTTATCCCATTTGACGTAGGAAATGGGTGATTGGCGGAGAATCTTGGAAACGGAGTCGATGATGAAGTCTTGGACCTCGGGCAGAGCTACGTTGAGAACCAATTGGTTGCGTGTCTCGGTTCGGGGATATGAGCCTGCGTGGATGGCCCAGTCGGGGTGTTTGTCGTACAAGTCTGATTTGGGGTTCACCATTTCGGGCTCGAACCAGATACCGAACTTTAGATCATCGGAAGCATTAGCAATTCTTAGGTCGGTGACGTTTTTGACCAGAGGTGTCAGTCCGTCAGGGAAGCGCTCCTTGTTAGGCTGCCAGTCTCCAAGACCAGCTGAATCGTTGACGCGCGGGTACTTGTTACCGAACCAACCATCATCCATTACAAATAATTTGATACCGAGGTCAGCAGATTGTTTGGCGATCTTTTCGATGGCAGTCTCGTTGATCTCGAAACCCAAGCCCTCCCAGCTGTTGAGGAGGACAGGGCGTGTCTCTTCCGCGTATTTACTCTTTATCAAGTGTTTTCTGTACAGGCGGTGGAATTGTCTGGACATGCCACCGACACCCTTGTTTGAGAAGACGGAGACGACCTCGGGAGTGGTGAAGGTTTGGCCGGGCTTCAGTGGCCATGAGAAGTCCAGAGGATTGAGACCGAGAATGGCTCGGGTGAGTCCTTGGGAGCTTTTCTCGACGTCAACGGCGAAGGACCCGGTGTACACTAGAGAAAACCCCCAAGCTTCGCCTTGCGTTTCTGTAGTCGTTGATGAAACGAGAGCGAGGAACGGGTTGTGAAGATGAGAGGAATAACCGGTAGAGCTCTGGAATCTGCGATACTGTTAATGCCCGGTATCGTACGTTCACAGAGGTAATGCTCACCCTTGGGTTCCAAAGTCCACCTTTCGGCGCACGCGCATACCCTCACGTGCCCAATCACCCCTAATCTCAATAAGATCCAGATCATCCTGCTGCAAATCAACACTCCAACTCGCAACCTTTCTCAAATCCACCGTCGCGTTCCCCCGATTCGTGATATTGACACTCCTCACAACAGCATCATACTTTGGAAAGATCGAATACGACAGATCAACAGCAATAGAGCTATAATTGTCATACATGCTCACCACCAAAGTCGACACATCATCGGCCTCACCAAACGTCGACGGAAGGCCAGGCAATCCAGGCTTCCCCTGCACAACCTCGTGAGACTTGTACCGAAAGTCCGTGACGGTCGTGCCGCTGGCTTGTTGGAGCTGAAACGCTGGGACGCGAAAGTCTCCTCTGCCATGATCTGGAAATTCGCGTCGCACGCGGCCGATTAAATTTACCCAGCCTTGGATGGGGCCGATCTCAGCGGTGATGCCATCTTCGGCGACGGGGCCGCCGTAGTGGTCGTTGATAAGGTCTCCGGTAGTGTTGTCGACGTGGAAGCGGTATGAGACGTTATCGCCGTTGAGGGCGAAAGAGGTGCCGTCGACGTGAATTGCTGCAGACATGTTAATATGAAGATGAAGATGAATGTGAGGATAAAGACGCACGATTTGAAGTCTCCGCGAGTGCCGAAATGGCCTGACAGAGCAGCACCGCCGTCGTCGTAATGCCCTTCAATGTAACAAGCACCATCTTGACCCCAGCAAAAGTATTTCAAACGAAAGTCAAAACCGAGGGGTTTCACCCGCGGGATCCGACATCTTTTATAAACCCTCAAAAAATATCATCAAGGTCAGATGGAAAAATACGAGAAGCCCAATATGTAGCAGCTCGTGATGATCTCGAAACGGGCCGATCTTGAATTGGAGTTTGTGGAGGAGAGGTTGGATTTCGTGAATGGCGGACTACCGAAAGATACCCCTTTGAGTCAAGATCGTCATCGTTTGTGCGGAGGATCAGCCCAGATTCCCCAGAATTGGAGATCGTTTGGAGGATAAACTTGGTTATGACGTTGAGTTTATCCGCACAAATAAGAAGCCTGACTTGAATGCATTTCGGCAATTGGTTTTAGTTGGTAATGTCAATTGAATGGGATATACCCAGTCAATAAATGATCTTGAACGCAAACAGGTGAAGGCCGGATAATTATTCACCCTGGCTAACATCCATCCAGGGTCTAACATGATTGGTCCACATTCGAGATGAGGGGAATCAATGACACTGTGAAAGGATTCACGATCAGCACAAGTTTTTTCTCTCAAGCCTCTAAGTGGCAGGATCTCGGTATAGTTCAACATGGACATCAAAAACATTATTCTTCCATTCCAAGACTCTTCGACACAATGGGACATCCGAATAGAAGAAGGAGTAGTGACCTCCATGAAACCATCCATCGAAAAAACGACACCAAGCGTCATGCTTCCCTCCCTCTGCCATCCTCACATTCATCTCGACAAACCATATCTTCTCACCTACAACCATCCAAAATCCTTAAATCACCCAGATTATTCTGATCTAGCTCCCAAAACCGGAGGATTTCAAGAAGCCTTGGCTAATACAGCTGAAGCAAAGAAACGCTACACCGAAGAGGACTTGTACTTACGAGGCTCTCAGCTTATAGCGACAAGTTGTAAACAAGGTGTTACATTCATGAGAGCCTTTGTTGAGGTTGATTCCGTCACCGAGCTTAAGACTCTGGAGGTGGGAATCCGCCTGAAGAAGGAATTCGAGGATTTTGTGACTGTACAAATCTGCGCTTTTGCTCAGGACCCTATTTTCTCGACGGAGAAGGGGGAGGCGAACCGAGAAATGTTTGAGAAAGCGCTTGAACAGTTCGGTTCGGATATTGAAGTTATTGGGAGTACGCCGTATGTGGAAACTGATCTTGAAGCGCAGAATCAGAATATTCGGTGGGCTATTGAGACAGCACTGAAACATGGCAAGCATCTCGATTTTCACATTGAGTTCAACCTAGAAGGCGATGGAACCCATATGTCTGTTTTTGATCACGTCATTGAAGAGCTCGAGCGTCTTAAGTGGCCGACACGTCCCGCTCCGACTGTTGTTTTTGGGCATGCTACAAGACTTACTCGTGCTTCGCATGATGATCTCGTCAGACTATCAAAGAAGCTGCAAGAGACAAAATTGCCGATCCACTTTGTGGGACTGCCGACTAGCGACCTCTATATGATGGGCAGACATGGGTCTGAAGCCTCGGGACAGAACGGACCACTTAGTCGACCTTGCGGTACAATCATGGTCCCCAAGCTAATCAAAGATTATGGAATCAACGCCTGCTTGTCAGTCAACAACATCGGCAACCCATTCACTCCCCACGGCGATGGTGATCCGCTCAAGATAGCAAGCTTGGGCGTTGGCCTATTCCACGCCGGAACAGTCGATGATGCGAAGATATTGTATGAAGCTGTCAGCACGCGAGCAATGGACGCTCTGAACCCCCGGGCTGAAGGACATCATGACATGTTCACATTGGCGGAATTCCACCAGACTATGCCGATGCTTCTGTTCAAGAACGAAGAGAATATTGAAGTTACTTCAAAAGTTGGTAGCATCGAGGTCCCAGCGAGGCAAAGGCTTAGCATTCAGGATATTGTCTGGGATCCGCCGGAGACACGACTAAGAAGTATCGTCGAATAGAGATACTAAAATCTAGAAATGCTACAATATCTAAGAAACTCTACATAATGGCCCATCTGGCTTCTCAACCCACTCCTCAGACCCAACACAAGTAGGACAGTAAAAAACATGAGAAGGATCATACTTCCTCTTCGTCTTAAGATGCTCACCATACAAACTCCCATAGAACGATTCCTTCCAATCAGGATCATTACGATCTCCCTCATTCATGTACCCACCAGTGTTAGGAGCCAACTTCTTTGCCGCAGCACCCTTAACGAACGTGACATCGTCATTCGCTGCTTTGCGCTCAGCTGTGTTGCCGGTACGAGAAATACCCGTGCCTGAGATGAGAACATAATGTGACTTTCGCCATGCTGGGTGTAGGCCGCTTGTCTTGTCGGAAGCGTCTTTGAAGACTTGACCTCCGGATGTGAGAAGGATAACACTTGTGCCGAATTCATCGGGTTTGCCGCTCATGACTTCGACGGCATCTCGGACTTTGTTGAAGCTCTTCACGCTCTGACGGTCGATCAATCGCGAAGTCAAGACAGAAGTATCGCCAGTTGGGTCGTACAGCCCTGACTCGGCGTGGTAGAAAGACCAGTAGTCATCGTACGTAGCCCAGCTGTCGTTAATGTAGAGCTTATCTTCATACTTCGCCAAGGCCTTTCGCACCGGAGCCCAATCTGCCTCGGCTTCTTCACGGCCCTTACCGATCGTCCAGACACCATGTGAATAGCCAGATGTAGCGTTGCCAACAAAGACAGTGGGAAAGTTTCGGAACCAGTAACCGTAGCCAGCAAAGCCAGCGTCGTTGAGATCAGGAAGCGACTGCAGTAGAACAGTCACAGCGTCGAGAAGATCTGCGTTCTTCTCTGTCTTCTCCAGGGGCGCGATCTGTAGATGATGAGCCGTGACAGCCTTAACGTTCGGATGAGCCTTGATGGTGCTGCTCAGAGTGATACCATAGCCCGGACCACCGCCACGCATAGAACGGAAAAGATCAGTGTTCTCACAGTGGTTAGCGATGACGACTCTTCCATCAGCCACCATCACTTCTGCCTCAAGTATTTGATCAGCACCTAGACCGTAGTTTCTCGTTGCAGGTCCGTGGCCACCACCAGAAGCCCACCCGCCGATCGCTCCAGGCGTGATAGAACCTCCGCCAACTGCGATGACATTGTTCGCCTCAGCTACCTTGTACACATCGCGCCACTGGTAATTACCATCAATCTTAATAGCACTTCCCTTCCAGCTTGACTTTTTACACTGATTGTCAGATTTGTAAATCTTCTGAAACTCGATCCCATTCTTGAACTGATGAAGCCAAAGCTCAAGACCACCGAACCCATCAGAGCGACCAAGAAGATCATGGCCTGTTCCGGTAACAACAAGCCTGATATTCTTCTCACGCGCATAAGCAATCGTATCTCGGATCTGAGCAACTGTGGTAACATTGACAGCGTAAACAGGCAAGGAACCAAGACTGCATGTCGTGGGCTTCTGACCTGCAGCGTAATCCACAGGCGCGCAGGTGATGTTGTACGGATAAGGTCTCCCGATGGGATTCGACGACTGGAAATCCTGATCCGACCACATTTTGTTCACATACGCGCATTGCCTCAGATCCTTCTCTGGACCAGGGTAGCATGACTGCGCGATTGGCTCAGCCTTGATAAGACTGCCGCAAATCTTGTTATCGAAAGCCTTCCACTCTGCGGGACAGGGCCAGCAGGATTGGCCGGGAATCTTTGACCGTTAGTCATGATATATATGATAGATTGGATTCTCGTATACATACGCATTTGCATCTCGGTGCTGAACTAATGGCTCCTGTGCAAACGGCAAGTACTGCCAGGAGAAGAAAAAGAAAGCCGGTATACATGCTGATAGATGGGCCGTGGTAAAAAGAAAGTTGAGGTGAGTGTATGTGCAGAGGGGAATATGTACGGTCAAGTGACTCTCGTCAAGTCTCAATCTATAGGGGACATTTATGTACTGCAATGCGGAAGGTATTGAAGAGCCTGGAGTAATTGCTGGTCGGATGCATAAGCAAATATCATGCAGGTCCGATCTTACTAGTAACTCTTGATATGCAGCTGTGCGGCAACGGTGCAGGACTCCGGACTAGATCTAACTTGGCTGATTTGTTATCTGCGATTCAGATCCAACGAATGGAGAGTGAACTGTGAGTTATCATATATTGATTGGTCATCATCCACGTAAATTTGTATTGTATTGGACTTTGGTAAGCCCGCATACTTGGGTCGAATTGACTAAGGACCATGCTGACGGCACATTTACCCCCTGCATTTCCCATGGTTGCAACCATGACTTTCTCCCAGGTCCATCAGAAGCTCTATCTTTCCCTCGCATCATCGACTTCACCTACAGAGAGTAGACTCATGCATGCATGACCATTGCTCTCAGCCTCTCACTCCACCATTTGAGCTTGAGACATATCTTTTGCCCCCTTCATCCCAATACGGAAGCAGAACCCCATTACGGGAAATCGAAAGAGGGACCAGCCGTCATCTGGCCCCCTACTAGCCCACTCAATCAATGTGAAACACGGCACATAACGGTAGGGCTTATCGTAGACGGAAAGATCTGCAATGTGGCTAAGAATCCCTCCCAAGCTGCTGTGAGACAAAGTGGACCAATGGAAAAAAGCAATTCTGAAGGGAGGCAAATCATTGTTGCCTCCCTTGTGTTCTCTCGCTTGCTGGACCAACGAAGAGCAGACAAGATCATTGGACCTATACTGCTGTCCCTGGTCCCCTGCCCGCTTTGAAAATGCACCTCGCATTTCATGCTTGCCATGGTGAACTCGTACGTAAATTCGTAATTGCCATCTTGACCGGGCAAGTACCAATTATTTACAGAAAGAAAAAGAAATGATGTATGATATCCCGCTCTTGAGCTCAGCTGTTGACCACAGATATTCCCAGTTCGGCCCTTGGTCTCCATCAGACTGCCTTCCGTGGGCTGTCAGCTCCGATTTGTGATTTGCATCGATGTACAAGACCAGTAACAGATTGCCCTTGATCAAATCCCCTTTTGTTTCACCCGCAATGTGACGTGATGCGGCTGTGCCGTGATGTCCCATTGTCTTAGCCTTGCCTCTCTTTTTTTCGACGTCCAATCACTACTGAACATTGCGTTTATCGCGCGCCACGCGACATACTCCTGCTCCCCTATATCAGTAGCCCTATGGATCCCCATAATGCATCATGCAAGCCACTGCCAAAGACATCATCATCATCATCATCATCATGTCCACACCTCTCCCGCCAGACCCAGATGCTCCCCTCACAGGCGCTGCACGCTCCGTGGATCGCCAAGGACTCGTCATTATCGTCTGGACATGCTTCACCATCGCTACGCTCTTTGTATCGCTACGGCTCTTCGTACGATGGCTGCAGAACCGACGCTTTCTCGCCGATGACTACTGGATTACTTGGGCGTGGCTATGTACCCTCACCATGGCTATACTCCAGACAGAGCAGATGGATTCTCTGTGGTATATGACTTACCTTCAGGCCGGTCGCGTAGCCTACGACCCGATAGAGCTCGAGTCCCATCGCATTCAGATCACACGGTGGCAGTTCCCAATCATCAAGCTGTTCTGGATCATCTTGTGGTCTGTAAAAGCCAGCTTTCTGGCCTTGTTCTATAGACTGGTGCAGCCGTTTCCTGCCATTCGCCGATGTTGGTACGCAGTCGCAGTGTTTGCAGCCTCAGCCCTCATTGTGTGCATCATCTGCAGCGTCCTTACTTGCAGCCCGCCTTCCAACTACTTCCAAGGTACGTCTGCCAGCTCACACTGCCCATATCCCGATCATCTACTGACTTCTCACAGGCAGTTGCGATTCCCCGCGAGAGCAATGGAGACAGTCTTTTAATGTCGTCTTCTCAACTACCGTCGACGTTGCCACCGACCTCATGATCATGGCGCTTCCGATCGCAGTACTTCCCTCTCTACAGCTCGACCTAAAGAAGAAGATTGGACTTGGGATTGTCTTTTCGCTGGGTATAATCATCATCTCCGTCGCCCTTGTTCGCATGTCAAAGGTCATCGTTGGAAACCAGGTCGATCTCGTGGGCCTGGCTATTTGGGGCGCCGTGGAAACAGCAACAGCTCTTGTTGTCGGCTCGCTACCGGCACTCAAGGGCTTACTCAACCGAAGCATCAAGAGGTACGCTACATCGAGGAGCGGTAGAACAGATCCGGCCGATCACGGGAGTCGATGTTCCCAGCGTCGTCGGGGTCATGGCTCTGCATTGACGCCTCGGGCTATCGTGGCTTCTGATTGTATCCCTCTCGATGATGCCCACCACAGCGGCCAAGTTAGCGGTGGTATATATGTCCACAAAAACCAAACATTCACAATAGCTACTCTGAGGCGTGATAGTCTCTCTCTGAGCGATGGGGATGAAACGGCTATGGTGAGGTCGGCACCAAGATTATAATAGGTCATGCGACTTAATATATACATGTTCAGAACGTTGTAGTGGTTTACTGTGTTTATTTAGTGGCGGTTACCCTACTGAAACTCCCTCCACTGTCTCACAACCTCATACAAACTATTATTATGTCCAACATTCCCGGGAAAAACAACATAGTTCAACCCCGGCCACTTCGAATCCGGCTCATCGCATCGCCACATCGGAACGCCAGGTGCAGCTTGGCCAACGATAAGAGCCCGCTTCATCCTCAATCCCTTCGTCGCCATGTCCGACGATGTAATTCCGCCTTTGGCGATAATGTAACGAGGCTTCTGCTCCAGCCCCTGCAAAAAGGACACCAGCGCCAGTGCAATCTTTGAGCCAATATCAAGACTCTCAACCTCGTCTTTGCCGACGACGAGCTCCCTGCTCGTCATGACTAAAACGTCTTGCCCGTTCTTGATGTGCTGTGATGCAAGCTCGATTGCGTTTGCGACGTCTTCTTTCGCTGCCTCGTCGGATTTGAGGAGTGCTTTTACGTTGAGCGTAATCGTTGTTAGTTTACTTCCCGACTTTTGAACGAGAGAGTCCAATTGCGCGGTCGTTTTTGGTACATATGAACCTGCGATGATGAGGCCGCCGACGCTCTTCGATAAGCCGAGTTGTCCAGCTGAAAGAGGCGGGATAGATGAGATTCCTAGACGCGCTGAGACAAAAGCAGCGCCTGTTCGGTAGAGGAACTTCTTTCCTTGCTGCGATGCCTGTAAAAGAGCAGTAACGACAACATCGATATCCTCATCAGCTGCCGCGTTGATGACCAGCACAACAGGGGTTTCGTTTCTTTTTGGGAGCTGGATTATCTTCTTCAGAACTGCTTCCGGACCGCCGACACGAATAGTCTCCAGATCTATAGAGTCAATATTGTCAAGAGGGATCTTTCCCTTCGACTTTTCCACAACATAATCTCGCAAATTGGAACTCTTGTATCCAAACGTCGCATCCTTTGCAAAAGGCGTTTCAGCTGCAGGGATGAGCTTGTCCCCTTCATGAACATAGTGAATATCGTTAATAGTGTATCGTCCGCCCTGAAGAAAGAACGGG
Organism: Fusarium brevicatenulatum; assembly: GCA_013363135.1. NCBI lineage: Eukaryota > Fungi > Ascomycota > Sordariomycetes > Hypocreales > Nectriaceae > Fusarium > Fusarium brevicatenulatum. The sequence continues at coordinate 18,726 of JABEEJ010000023.1, read as the reverse complement.
CATAAAATCCACGCGTCAAACGCGCCATTCACATGCTCCACCGCCTCAGGCTCAAGAGGAAAATGGCCTCGTAAGATAGAGTCACCGCGTAGCACAATCTCGTAAGGGAGGTTTGTCTCCTGAGAAGCTGTCTTCAAATTGGTGCAGATCTCGATCATGAGATCACGTGCTTGCGGGGGATGAAGGGCGCGTGAGTTGGTGAGGATGAAGAAGCCATTGCCTGTCCCGACTTGCTTGAATGCCGAGACTAGGTTTTGGACATCCCAGACTGTTAGGATGGTGATGTCGTGACATGTTTGGGTTCCTGTTGGGTCGTCGTCGAGGATAACTAGCACGGGAGCTGGTGAGGAGGGGTTGCGAATGGTGGAGCGAGTTTGAGAACGGAGTTGTTGATGCGAGGATGGGACTGGAGGCAAGGATGAGAGGGCCTTAGATAAGATGAGTGTGCCTGTCTGTGCCATGATGAATGAGTCTAATGATTGTGCGTATCTAGGGGAGCAGTGATATTGTTGTAGACGTCAATTGAGATAAATAATCGCTGTCTTCCGATCGAGTTTAGGGTAGCCGACAGTTCACCAGGTTCTTATCCGACATCCGCGACCTGGTCCGTGTCTGTCGGTCTTCCTCCCCATTGGCTTTAGGTTGGCTATAGGACGGACCTAACCTTGGCTGAAGAAGCATTGAAGGATCACCAACAATAGAACAACAAGCAACCAGGCGCTGAAGAAAAGTGATTACTTATGCTTTCTGTTGAACAAGAGTAAGCTATGCCTATGAGACAGCTGTTTGGTATACGCTCGCTCACTGTACGATGAATGCTTACAGAAGATGTCTATTCATTCTGGTGGAACCACAACTATGTTATACACTGCATAATGACTTTCATAATCCACTTTATGTACCTAGTATGCACAAACGCCATGCACAAGAGCATATTTCACTTATGACAACTACACAAAGCCAACATCTCCTTATGCCTTCTGATCCACAGTGAATAAAATCAGCTGCGTTCAGTATCTCTTAAGGAGACTTCATGCTTGTGGGGCACGCGCTAGAGCACTAACAGGGATGAAACCCAATCGCTTAGCTGATGTAACTAAAAGCACTGGTTGGCTGTCACGTCACCGGGACCCACAAGCACGAAGTCTCCTTAAGAGATGCGGAGGCACTCGGACTAACGATGCCTCCGTGCACCTCCGCATTTCCCCAGCGACAGATCCTTACTGTATTCGCTCTAGTCAAAGGAGTAAATTCTGGCTGACTAACCCCCCCCGCGTTTTTGAGCCTGCGCAACTTTGACGTGTTTTGAGTCATGAACCACTCTCAGAAAGGATATATCGGGTGACGATGTCGAAGCGAAACGGAAGTACTGCGACGCAAGAGTACGAGGGGAGTGTGGTATGTTGACGTGTAATTGATCTGCAGGTTGCAGGGGCGCTGATCAGAGATAGCCTCCGCCGAAACGAGTGGCGATAGCTTCGAATTCGGAGCATCCCGTTGCGCATATCTCGAGACATATCAGGGCTTGCACAACATGTCGGAAGCACAAGGTACCGTGGTCGGCACTAATGAATTAAACGAAGTGACTGATTTGCCTAGATCAAATGCTTTATGGACGATGCGGGACCACCATGTCGACGGTGTAAAGAGAAGAAGCTGAGCAACTGCGCCGTGAGCAAGAACCTGCAGACCATCATTGATGAAAAGACAGAGTATGCTACGAGCCAATTTGATGAGACCCAGCTGACGTATTTCAGATTATCAGAGGCAATGCTATCAGATCTCGACCAGGTGTACACTGCAGTAAAGGAGATGAGAAGTATAATGGGCTTACCAGAATTGCCGCCATTACAAACATCACGAATGAACAAGCGAAAGGAATCTTCAGCACCACCACCTCAAGAGTCAACGACACTTCAACTAGAAGACAACTATGGCCCATCATGCGACAACTCACCGAAACTTACGCCCGAAGACGATAGACTTCCTCACGCTCCTATTCATTCTCTGTACACTCTGACCAGAATGAGGGCGCTTCGATCGCCTGGAAGTGGGAACGATAATCCAAGCCAAGCTATCAATGATTTCATTTTTCAAGGACAGATCTCACTGGCTGACGCTGAGCGACTGTTTGTTGTTTATCGAGATCGTTTGGACGGGTTCATCTACTCCATCGGATGCCCTTATAAAACTCTCGAGCAGCTTCGTCGCAAGTCATCGATCCTGTGTGCGGCTACATTGACAATCGCAGCGCTTCATGATCCAGCCGCAGATAAAGTATATGGTATTTGCAATTCCGAACTTCGGCGATTGACCGAAAAGTCGATGCTGCAACGACAAGGCGATAGGGACTACTTTCGAGCTCTGAGCATCGCTTCATACTGGCTGAGTGACTTGTCCTGGACGTTATCAGGCCACGCGATCAGACGAGCTGCAGAATGCAACATCCATAACAGTTACAGTCTAGCGATCAAGGACCAATCCGAAGAAGCCATGGACTCGGCGCGAATCTGGTCTATCCTGTATATATGCGATCAACACCTCGCTATTCTCTATGATAGACCGGCGATTATCCAGGATGACTGGCTTACGCAAGACTGGGAGGGCATCTTGAACTGTCCGTTGGCCACGGACCAAGACGAAAGACTCATGAGCCAAGTTGAGCTAATGGGTATCTTGCGGAACATACGACGATTGTTTGGCCCTGATAAAGGAGAGGAAATTCCTAGGTTGTATCTGAGTCAGATAGGACACTATCACCGACAACTCGACCAGTGGATCACGAAGTGGACAGACAGGCTCCCAGGTATGTATGACAATTCTACGTTTAAACATAGCTAACCCAGTTCAGAGGGCCATCCCAACATCGGAGCATTCCCCCGAAAAGGCGCACTCTTCCACTTCCACCTCGCCCAGCTATACCTCTACTCCCACGTCTTCCGCGGCCAATCCAACCAAATACCCAGCCACTTCCTCGACACAGCCTCAATGGCAGTGACTTCCGCATCAGCCATCATCGACATCCTCCTCACAGACCCCGATCTCTCCACCAGCATCGTCGGGATACCATCTTATCTGCTCTCCATGACAGCATTCGCCGCCATGTTCCTCGCCAAAGTCTCACATAAATACGGTGATAATCTGTTTAGACGTGACCAAGCGCTGGATCAAATTACCCGGTTGATCAGCCACTTTCGGTCTTTGTCTATGGGGAAGTGGCATTTGGCGAATCTAATGATTAGAGGTTTGGAGACTGTTACTAGTCTTTTGACGTCGCATGGAGTGCAGGATAAAGTGCAGAATGCGATTTCATCGATGATGCCTGGGAATGAGGCTAGTCAGGGTCTTGAAGATGTCTACAATACTAATCCCGATATGTTCACTGGCATTGATGGGAGCACGATGCCTACGTGGGACACGACCTTTGGGCTATCACCTATCTTTGGCTTTGACCCATCGTTTCTCGATGTCGATGGGTATATGCAGTCAATGGCCATCTTTCCAAATACCGAAGGAACATAAGAGTGTCTAAATTGAACATGGTATTCATCTATGTATTTATCCCCGAATTCTCTATCATGTTGCCTATTTAGGAGCTTACATGCCCTGAATGTTTCTTGGCCGGTACTCGCTCTCCAAATACTCCAACTCCTCCTTCGTAAACTTAACATTCAACGCTTCCACCGACTCCTTAATTCTCTTCTCAGAATTCAACCCCAAAATCGGATAACACCCCTTCTGCAGCACCCAAGCCGTAGCAACAAGCGCCATACTAATCCCCTTATCATTCGCGACTTTCTCCACTCTATTCACAATCTCCAAGTTCGCATCCGCAAACCACGTCTCCGTCTTCTTATCACTCTGACTCCTAATCGACTGACTCGCCTCATCATTCTTACTCGACAGAGGTTTAGCGAGGAGACCGCGAGCGATGGGACTCCAGGGAATGACCCCGACGCCTGTGGCTTCGCAAAAGGGGAGCATTTCGCGTTCCTCTTCGCGGTAGAGGAGGTTGTAGAAGGGCTGCATGGAGATGAAGGGTGTCCAGCCTTTGGATTGGGCGATGTATTGGAGACGGGCGAATTCCCAGGTGTACATTGATGAGGCGCCGATGTAGCGGACCTTGCCGGATTGGACGACGTCGTGAAGAGCGCGCATGATCTCTTCGGGGGGTGTTTCACGGTCCAGACGGTGGATTTGAAGGACATCTGTACAGTCAGTATGTCACTCTCGAAACATGCCAGATAGGCTTACCAATGTAGTTGGTTCCAAGACGCTCAAGGCACTTATCGACGGCATGGAAGACATGCTTCCTACTCAACCCCATCTGATTCACAAGTGGGCCATCATTGATACTAGCAGGTCTCGTACCATCATCCATAACAGGGTTAAAGATCTTTGACAAGATAACAACCTTTTGACGAGGGATTTTGAACTTCTTCAAAGCCTTGCCAATGATGACTTCTGACTCGCCATTGGAGTACGTATCAGCTGTATCCCAAGTGTTGATGCCTTGGTCGTAAGCAGCTTTAAGAAGCTTCAGGCCATCTTCCTCATCAAGAACCCATGGCGAGCCTTGCCATGAACTTGAACCAAAGGTCATGCAGCCGAGGATGACCTTTGAGATCTTGAGGCCTGTGTTGCCGAGTCTGGGTTGTTAGTCCAGTTTTTTGAGTGACGGTTGAGGTGCTTACCTGACGTATTCCATTTTGAAGGCACTTGTGAGATTGGGGGAGATGATGATGTGATTACTGGACAGCTCTTGTGATATTTTTATCTCTCTTTTTAAATGCCGCTTTTATGCCACTCATCTTCACGCCGATCTGACCAACGCTGATATCACCGAACATTTCCTTCCCCGCATTATTCCACCGGGATCGTCAACCCCTCACCTCCAACGCCATTCAATCGGCCATCCTTCCAATTGGTCGGCGAGTCATTCATAGTGGGTTTATCTTCGGGCTAATATCCGCTGAGATCGTGGGGAAGTCACGTAGAAGAGCGATGTTTTAAACCACCAAGACAAGACTCATCGCATTATCACAATCAGCTCTATACCGCATGTAATCATGGCACCAAATCTTCAGACTATTCCTGTTCCCTCAGCGACGGTGCAGTCGCACGCTTCAAATTTGTTGCAACTCCCTGACAAGACTGTGCTATGTACATGGTTTGGTGGTTCACAAGAAGGACTACCTGATATCAGTATCTGGCTGTCTCGATTAGAACCAGGTTCATCATCTTGGGCAACCCCACAGAAGATCTCGTTTGATGAGAACAGAAGTTGTCAAAATCCCGTCTTGTTCAGAGCACCTCACAATGGAGAGATTTGGTTGCTTCATACTTCGCAAGATGCGGGTAATCAGGATGGCGCTTATATCCTGAAGCGCACATCTTCTGACCAGGGTCGTACTTGGTCTGAGGCTAGTCGGCTTCTCCCTGACGTGACTGGCATCTTTATCAGACAACCCATAGTCATCAACAGCGACGGAACATGGATCTTGCCAGTATTCTACTGTCGCACAGAACCTGGTCATAGATGGATCGGTAGCGATGACATCTCTGGCGTCCTCTACTCAGAAGACAATGGTGCGTCATGGAAAGAGAAGCAAGCCCCAGATAGCGTTGGCTCAGTCCACATGAACATCCTTCCCCCAGCATCCGGCTCTTCAACCTGGGTAGCATTCTACCGCAGTCGCTGGGCAGACAACGTCTACCGCTCAACATCCAGTAACGGCATCGACTGGGAAACCCCAAAAGCAACAACCCTCCCAAACCCCAACAGCGGTATCTGCGCAGCTCGCTTATCCTCAGGCCACATCGCCATCGTCTTCAACAGATCAAACGCCTCAGCTGATACCCTCAAGCGACAAGGCTTATACGATGACATTACACCTGAAGATGATAAGCGACCCAATCAAGTCACAAAGACAGGAAAGGATGCTATTTGGGGAACGCCCAGAAAGACGTTGACGCTTGGAGTTTCGGAGGATGAGGGGCTGACGTGGACAGAGCGTGTACTTGAGGATGGAGATGGGTTCTGCGGGACGAATAGTTCTTCGGGGCAGGAGAATAGAGAGTTGAGTTATCCGAGTATCTACATTGAGAAGGATGGTGATAGGGATGTTGCGCATGTGGCGTACACTTGGCATCGGCAGCATATTAAGTATATGAGGATTGATGATGTTGAGGCATGGGTTGGCTCCAGCTAAGAAATAGTTCTGGTTTGCACCAACAATTTCATGAACCATGTCACAGTTAACATCCGTAGATTGTATAAGACTCGGCTTTGGACACTTCCCAATGAGCTCTTTGAGTGGACTATGAAGTTATCATCCCTCTGCTACTTTTATCTTTCTTAATGAGAAAAATCCACGAGTTACATTTCTCTTTGCACAAATCGCATCATACAAGACCGATACTACAGCTCTATTTACCAATATTAAATATCTTACGATTTGCCAACTACGCTACAAGCCATCTCAGATTCCAGTCCAATTTTACCTCAGCCAGCCTGAGCCAGGTATATCGCCATGTGTACAAATACAGCCACTAAAGTAACTATTTTGTGTATTTACCTCGAGTTAAAATGAAGCGATTCCTCGGCCTTTTCCCATACCGAGACTGGTAGAATGAGTCATCTGCTGATTGTGAACTTGCATCCGATGTCTCAGCCATGGCTCGGTCTGGTTTCCGGCCGAGAAATGGTGCAAGATCCGCGAGTGTCCACCCAACCAATAGGAATTCTGACCGAACCCCATACCAGCACTAAGCGGAACAGCCATTCAGTGCTCGCCACTGAGGCAACCGGGATCTATGTAGACAGTGGCTGTCGAGCGACGATGCAACAAGATTAGAACGTCAGAATAGTGTTAAAAGAGAGGGTTGTTTAAGATCAATATATTATATCCACTTCCACTGACAGTATTTGGGAACACATTTCTAACATTTGCTTTGCAAAGATACCCATCATGACTCAAACAAAAGACCATGTTCTCATAACCGGAGCCGGTGGCTTCATCGGCCAAGAACTCATCACATCTCTCCTCAAAGACATGCCCACCGCTCACTTCACCCTCACCGACATCATCACACCCCCCATCCCCAAAGGCGCAGAAAACCAAGTCACATCCCTCAAAGCAGACCTGACAGACCCATCTGCTGTTACATCCCTGCTGTTCAACCGCTTCAGCCACGTCTACATCCTCCATGGTCTCATGTCCGGTGGCGCAGAAGCCAATCTGGACCTAGGACTCAAGATCAACGTTGACTCGGTGCGAAGTATCCTTGACGTGCTACGGGCTGAATATCCTGATACGAAAGTGATATTTGCTAGTTCTTGCGCTATCTACGGTCAGACGGATCTTGTAACGGAGTTTGGAACACTTCCTCAGCCTAAGAGTTCATATGGCATTCAGAAGTTGCTGGTGGAGCTTTTGATCAACGATTACTCCCGTCGTGGTCTTCTCGACGGACGAATTGTCCGCTTACCCACTGTTATCGTCCGGCCAGGTGCACCCTCAGCAGCTGCATCAAGCTTTGCATCAGGCATTGTAAGAGAGTCTCTCCAAGGAGTCCCCAACATTCTACCCGTCAGTAGAGACCTAGAACTCTGGGTTTGTAGCCCTGCAACAGTTATCAAGAACCTCGTCAAGATCAAGGACGTTCCAAAGGAGAGGTTTGGTGACTCGAGAGTGGTCAACCTGCCGGGAATTACTGTTACGGTGCAGGAGATATTAGACGCTTTGAGAGAGGTTGGCGGCGAAAAGGCGCTTGCGCAGATTGAGGAGAAGAGAGATCCGGCTATTGAGGCTATTGTAAGTAGTTGGCCAGCGAGGTTTGATGTTTCTAGGGCTTATGGTCTTGGATTGGAAGCAGATGGGAAAGTACTGGATGCTGTTAAGGCCTTCCACGCAAAGATTGCCAAGGCATAGTTTGCGAATAGATACGCGTTGGAATAGCAGTGCTCAGTGAAAGCTCATGTGGCATTATGAATGACCGGAGAACAAGTCTTGTACACATGCCCAGTCGTTCGGACCAATTTGTAAGATGACGTGCATGCTGTCGGTGAATTGGCCGACGGCTCGCACCTATTGTCAGTCAATTTTGAACCGCGTCCCAGTAGTCAGGCACGTAAGAGAAACGCCACGGGCCTTTAAAATGGCCCGTGACGCTGTAACAGCCAATGTCGGTATAAGGTAAGGACTAACTTGAGGCTCTAAATACAAGGGCCAAAGCATATAGGAACAGCGAAACACGATCTAGAGTTATATTGCGTAGGTATATGTTACTGGTAGCATAGATCTATGTACTCTCAATATCTTCTCCTGCCGCGAATACCCTCTACAGCTTCGATAACAGACGCGTGTACGCATTACCAACCACCATATGATCAACATCCAACGTATTCACCAAACTAGGTCTCGCTTCACTCAGCGACGTGATGCCGCAAAGACGCATCGAGGTCTCAAGCTCATCTTTAAGAACTATACCCTGTTAGCTTGATCATGCTTGCGTGACGGAGAAAACTCACTGTGACAAAGATGTTCGGCACCATCTTGGCCATGGATAAGAGAGTATAGGAATGGCCGTCCGATACCCACTGCTGTTGCGCCGAGGGCGATGGCCTTCAAGATGTCGGATCCCCGCTCGAAGCCGCCGTCGATGTAGACTTCAAGTTGATCAAAGACCTCTGGGCAGTTCTTCCGTAGTTCTAGCAGTACCAAGATACTCGCTTGAGCGCTGCGAAACATTAGCTTTGGCCTTTCACGAAAAGAAGGAATGACTTACCCATCCAACGACCGCCCACCATGGTTACTTAACAACACACCCTCAACACCATACTCCGCCGCTTTAATAACGTCCTCAGCAGTCTGAACCCCCTTCAACACAATCGGCAACCCTCCACTCGCCTCACGTATCCAAGCCAAGTCATCCCAGCACAGTGACTTGTCAATATACTGCGCCATAAGACGCCCAAACCCACTCCCCTTCTTATCCTTACTACTTTCACCCCCACTAATCGCCGACTTGACAGTCTGTTCCTGCGCCGCCCTCTCATCGGCCTCACGCTTCCCAGGTACAGGCGCATCGACTGTTACAAAGATAGCCTTGACACCGAGACCACGTACAGTTTTGAGTAGCTCGACGGTCTTGTCGTGGTTGGAGTTGACGTATAGCTGGAAGAAGAAGGGTTGTGATGGGGGAGCGGCTTTGACGATTGACTTTAACGAAAAGGAGGCATTGCTTGAGATCTACCAATCATTAGTTAAGAACTTGGCATGTTGGCTAATGGGTGTACTTACACATTGAATGATGCCCTCATTGGCCGCAGCCCGACTAAGCGCCAACTCGCCATCAGGATGCGCAAGTCTCGCCATAGCAGCAGGAGAAATAAAGAACGGCGCGCTACTATCTAAACCAAGAATACTGGTCTTGTAGTTCACTTGCGACACATTCCTCAAGATCCTGGGTCTGATCATGACTCTCCGCACCAACTCCTTGTTTTTCCCGTGGGTGACGAGATCTGTCGCAGCGGATGAGTAAAACGCCCATGTTTTGGCGGACAACGAATCTCGCGCTGCCTCTTCATAGTCGTGAGCGCTGAGTATCGTGTCAATTGGTGGGATTGTCTTGGTCGTTGGCGACGTCGAGGGGACGTCGTTTGTTTGTGTTGGTGATGCTGGGGGCGGTACGGGATCGATCTCTGCGGTTTTAGGGGCCGCACGACTGATTGCAGATTCCTCGAGGAGGCCGATTAACCTGTCGCCGGGAAGGTCTTCGATGATATCGGGCGCGTGGACATCATTGTACAGTTCCGTGGCATCAGAACCAGCGAGGTTCAACAGCACTACCCATCATCATTAGTCTCAACACAACTCCCTATTTTACGCAACATACCTTCTGGACCGCCAGGATGCTCATTAATAAAATGTGTAATATCCCAGACCTTGGAATGAACAGCTATCCAGCAGTCATTCGCCGTGTTATGCTGCTTCAGGTCGTCCAATGACACTCGTCTTGTCTCAATTGATGTCTCCATGATTGCTGATAGTATTGACTGAACCTCCAAGAACAAAACAAGTTGTAGAGCATCAAAATAAGCTAATCACCGAGGCTACACTTTACTATCTCCACAAGCTGTTTACAACCCGGGAATGCCGAGTATCGGGCTGGGGTCACGGAGAACCCTCCCATTGGCTGCCATCGCCCCCCGGGAATGTCTCCGGGTGTTCAACCCCGCCTTAGGCCTTGGAGTTTTGGTGCACTTAAGAGCTCGGAGATAGCATAGACGATTACTGCATCAAGCAATATCTTCACAACACAATCATCACTCACTAGTCCAATCATCAAAATGGAGCGCAGCACCATCCAAGCAAAGGCAAAGCCCCTCCCCAGAGGAGTCTACACCCCCGTCGTCACACTCTACAAAGCAGACGACCCAACCCAACAAGTAGACCATGAAGCGATGCACACCCAGTGTCAAGCCTTGATCAAGGCAGGCATGCATGGTCTTGTGTATCTCGGCACGAATGGCGAGTTAGTTCTACTCTCACGGGAAGAGCGAAAAGCTATCATCAAGACTGCGGCGCAGGCAGCTTCTGCGGCGGGTGGACCTGACTACCCCATTGTGGCAGGCATCTCAGCACAGTCCACGCAGGAGACGATCCAGAACGCCAAAGATGCAGCGGAAGCTGGTGCTGGCTTTGGGTTGCTTCTGCCGCCGAACTACTGGCCTAAAGCACTGCCCAGCCAAGCTATAGTGTCTTACTTCAAAGAGGTTGCGGCTGCTTCACCGATACCCATTGTTATCTACAACTTTCCCGCCGTCACATCTGGTATTGATCTCGATTCCGATCAACTAGCTACTTTGGCTTCTGAACCGAATATCGTAGCGGTGAAGTTGACCTGCGGAAACGTTGGAAAACTTGCTCGGTTAACGTCGCTCTTCTCCCACGAGCAGTTCGGTGTTTACGGTGGAAGCAGCGATTACCTCCTCCCCACACTACACAGCGGCGGAAGCGGTTGTGTTACAGGGATGGGTAACATTTTCCCCTCCAGTACAGCGGGTGTCTATGACTTGTGGAAGGCGGGAAATATTGACGAGGCGAATAAGCTTCAGGGACTTGTCGCTCATGCGGAGTGGGCTTGTAAGAAGGGTATCAGCAATACCAAGTATGGAGCGTGGCATTTCCTGGGTAAGGAAATTGGACTTCGTAACGAGACAGCTTGGCATATGAGGAAGCCGTATCAGCCGCTTGATGATAAGTCCAAGGAGTGGACTGTCAAGACATTGAGTGTACTAGCGGATGCTGAGAAGCAACTGAGGAAGTAATACACTGTTTAGCATTGCGATAGCTGTTAAACGCATGATCAAAAGAAAGTTCTGTTTTATTGCTCTTAGGTAGCCGATGTGGGTGATTCTCATCAATGTACCGAGTACGCCCGTCTGTCGACAGCAATCCCTGGGCCCAGACCTTGTCTGGATCAAAGTTCAGTGGCGAGACAACGACGCGCAGCTTGAGCAGACATACGCGTATTTGCTTTGCCTGTAACTAACTCCAAAGCAAACTCGCCGCTGAACTGCATCAGCCCAATGCCTCAATCGCTCTGACTTGGCTGATCGTGATACATTAGCTTGTCGCCCTCATGAACACGGTCTATCTTTCGCATTTGTTCCCTACGGACACATTACAACATCACAAGCCATCACGAAACCATTATTAGTGAATATCATAATAATCGGTCAAATAACCGACACCGATATTATCACTTTTCCTGCATTGATGCTGCAATCATCTTTCGATGATGTCCTGGGTGGCACAGATAACCACCAAGCGGGCGGCCATCTCCATCGGTCTTCCCTCCTACTGGCTCACCAGACCTCCCCTCCAATCCAAGACCATCAGTGCGTCTCCAAGCACGACTCATTCAGAACTCTAAACGCGCTAGTCTCCCCCAGATTCAATACCCCATACCCCGCATTCACTCTCCCCACGCCAAGTTTTTAATCCCATAAAAAGGAGTTGATATCCCAGACATTGAAGTCGTCAATCCAGTGATACTCTAATCACCAGGATCAACTACTACCTCCCAACATTTACTTGAGATTCAGTTCGTGATCATGGCTTTGAGAAACTCCATCTCGGATGAGAAGGATGTCGAGGCTATTGCCTCTCATCTCGACCATGCCAACACTGCAGCAACCAATGGTGGTTTGTCCGCTGAGGACATGGAGTTTGTCGCCAATTTTCCTGAGGAGAAGAAGAAGAAGGTCTTGGCGAAGATTGATGTAAGTTGATTGGTCTTCACTCTGCGCAGACAAGATCTGACTTGTTCAGTGGCGACTTATGCCGATGCTGGCAATTCTCTATCTCGTCACGTATATCGATAAAGCGAATATCGGCAATGCTAAGATTGAGGGGATGCTTCCGGATCTTGGTATGAATGGAGAGCAGTACAACATTGCGCTCTCAATCTACTTCATTCCTTGTACGTTCAGCGTTCGGATGATATTGAGCGGGACTAATTTGGGCAGATATCCTGGCTGAGGTTCCCAGCAATATGATTCTCAACAAGTTTGCGAAACCTTCTCAGTACATGGCCACCATCATGTTCATCTGGGGCATCGTCGTGGTCTGCACCGGTCTCATTCACAACTTTGGTCAACTCTGCGCCATTCGTATCCTCCTTGGTCTATTTGAGTACGTAGTCTCCCACCTCTATATCTCATACCTACTAACACCACCAGGGCTGGCTTCTTCCCCGGCGCTATCCTCATCATTTCGAAATGGTACCTCCCCCACGAGACCCAAACCAGAGTCGCGATTTTGTATACATCTGCTGCTACTGGAGGTGCTTTCTCCGGCCTCTTCGCCTACGCCATCGCCAAGATGGACGGTATTGGCGGCCAGACCGGTTGGCGATGGATCTTCTTCATCGAGGGAATCTTCACAATCGTCATGTCCTTCGTCACATGGTTCTTGCTCATCGACTCGCCCACTCTCTCATACTGGCTCACCGATGAAGAGAAGCGATATCTCGTTCTGCGACAGGCTTCCCGACGCGTCACCAACTCAGGCGAATACCGTGAAAAGACGTTTGACAAGGGAGCTTTGTTTGAGGTTCTCAAGGACTGGAAGGCATATCTTCTTGTCATCATGTCCTGGTCCAACGCTGCGCCCAACTACGGTCTCAAGTTCTCCATGCCCTCTATCGTCAGGGGAATGGGCTACACATCCAGCAACGCCCAACTCATGACTATTCCTCCCTATCTCTGTGGAGCTATCTCATCGTATCTCCTCGCCCGATTCGCTGATAAGCACAAGTGGAGAATGCCCTTCATCGTTGGCCCTCAGCTCTGCATCATTATCGCTTTCTCTATCCTCATGACCAAAGCCGAGTTTATCGTTCAGAATCTTGGAGTCTGCTACTTCGCCGTTTGTCTCGCTTGTGCTGGCATGTATCCCATCTTGCCTGGTACCAGCGCCTGGAATATCGACAACAACCTCAATCCCACCAAGCGAGCGATCAGCATTGGTTTCGTTACATGCGCGGGCACAATTGGCGGTATTTATGGTAGCTATATCTATATCGACAAGGAGAAGCCCAAGTACACAACTGGATATGGTGCATCCCTCGGATTCGCCGTGGCAGGAATCTTGGCTGCAGTTACCCTTGAGGCTGCTTTGGTCATGATCAACAAGAAGAGGTCCAAGATCAGCGAGGCTGAGGTTCGAAGCAAGTACACAGAGGAGGAGCTTGAGATCATGGGTGAGAAGAGCCCGCTATACCAGTACAAGCTGTAGTAGAAGTAGTGATAAGGAATGAGTTTAAGGTACTTTAATTTATATCAGTTGCCAAACGTTTGCTCTCTAGACAAACAATATATGATATGGAAAATAAAATAGCCTGTAAACACAGATCACTCTAGCTTGAGTCCGTAACCAGTCCCGGCTTGGGTCGGAAACAGAAACTTGGGATTTTCGAAGGTGACGTGAAACGGCTTGGGGTTAATTTAGTCCTTATTAGTCAGTGGCGCAGTCCATTTCGGTCGGACAAATAGCCACCCGTGTCAGGTGGGAATCGGATGGAATACCCCGCGCAAAAACAATGAGAAGTCAAGGCATTTACTGCTCCTTTTTATATTTGCTTCAACCTTTTGAAATACGCCGACCGTGATAATTATAGTTCAATCCCATCAGATCAGTTGTTGGCCCCCATCAAAAGTGCCGACCTATCACTGTTCCAAACGCGACCAACATTGGGATACATATATCGCAATTCTACAAGCCGCACCTCTAAGAGGTTGCCTTGACCTAGTCTTCGCTTGATTGGTATCAACAATGAACGCCTCCGCGGAGCACCAAAACGAGATTGCCAAGCCGGTTGAGCAACACGCAGCAGTTCCTCCACCTTGGTTCATGTTTCCAAAAGTCCATCCGTACAGCATCGGCTGGCGCATGGGTGCTGGCGAATCTTATCTTATGATGTACTGGACCTGGTGGGAGCAACAAAAGGAGAAGCTCGACGAAAAGCAGCGAATTGAGTATTTTCGCAGATGGCCGCCTCCACCTGCATGGCTCATTTGGATGATAGAAGCAATTTGGGATCTTGATCCCAAGGACTTTGAGGATGAGGATGATTACTCGCCCTACTTCAAACGCGTTGAGACGCTCGGTTTTGGGTCTGAGGATGATTATAAGAATGCTATACGTGAGGAGGAAGAAGAAGAGTAAATAGAGTCGACAAATATATATTTTCTATTAAACTATTTACTGTAATTATAAAGAATAGAGCCAGTAGACGTGCAAGAAGTGTGGGTAACTAGTATCAAGCGTGGCATGGTATGACGTACATGAGCTTGACCAGCTATTAACTCCTTACCATATATGCCTTCATATCTTTGAGAGAAACAAAGTTGTCTAGCCTGTTTAAACTTTTATATACCATTATGGACCCTTACTCTGTCGGGTCAGGAATAGGCACAGCTTGCCCACGCGTAAAAGAGACACCATCAAGGAAAAAGTCAGCCCTGAGGCCTTGGTTCTGCGTGATTTCGACGCAAAGATCAGTTGAATCAATGCTTGGGCCGGTATATGAGAAGGTGTAAGTAAAGTCTTTGTAAACATTATTCCCGACGATGCCAGCTAGACCAGAGTTGAACACGCCATCAATGTACAGTTGAGCGGTATTAACATTATCATCGCAGTTGATTATGTTTGAACCAAACTCTTTGATGCAGTTCTGGCTGACCTGCGCTTTAAAAGTGTACTCAAAGCCCGCCTCAACTTGAACGCGCTGGCAGACGCTGGCAAAAGTTTCCTCAAGGTTTCCAGGCAATTGCCTACAGAATATTAGCACGAATCAATATGTATTTCAAAATTGCAGTAATACGCACAGACACTGGTTACCCTCGGCACAGAAAACCCGATTAGTGTAGACTGACGGAGTGGTTCCGTGTACCACCCAAGGATCGACGGTAGCGTCTTCGAAACCGCCATTGTCAACAAGGTTGGTGATCACGGGAGGGCCAGCTGTAGTTGTGGTGGCTTCGATTGTTGTGCTCGTGGCGTCGTCGACGGTCGTAGGGGTCTCGGTGTCTTGGGAAGTGGCAGCAGTCGTAGTTGCGAAGATGGTGGTGAAAGAGCTAATACCTTCGGCCGTAGTGGAAGAAGATTCGTGATCGGTCGTAGTGACAGAAGACTCGACTGTGGTCTGAGAATCAGTGACACTCAAAGTCCCTTGAGAGGTTTCGCCAGAAGTAGTTGTCTCCAGTTCTGTAGTAGCAGAGCCGGCTGTAGAAGTTTCTACAGTGACAGAAGACTCAATGCTCGACGCGGACTCAGTGGCACTCAGGGTCTCTTGAGAAGTAGTCGTCGTGGCGGCGCCTC
This sequence comes from Fusarium brevicatenulatum, assembly GCA_013363135.1. NCBI lineage: Eukaryota > Fungi > Ascomycota > Sordariomycetes > Hypocreales > Nectriaceae > Fusarium > Fusarium brevicatenulatum. The sequence continues at coordinate 2,833 of JABEEJ010000023.1, read as the reverse complement.
CAGCCGTTGTAGTGCCAATATCGCTGCTGAGCGACGTTGTTGTCGTTGGTCGAGGATGGGGGGCGCAAGCCTAAATCTGTAAGCTTCCCTTGTGGCGTTAGGGGGCGTTCCAGGGCACTTACGCGAGCGGCGCAGAGGCTCGCGCCCATGATCAGGGTACCAAAAGTAGCAGTGACGCGCATCGTGAAAAGACTGTTAAAGAGCGACTGGAATTAAAAACGAGTGACTGAAATGTAGTAGGTAGAGGTAGAGAAATTAAAAGAATCAGAAGAGGGAAACGTTTTCTTATCATCGAGTTGGGCTTCCTCGAAAGCTGAATGACAGTTGGAACTATTGGCTTTAGGGCGTGCTACTTGAACAGATGGAGCTAGCAGATTCAATAGTTTCTCTTGACAGCCCCGGTTTTTTCAGGGGTAACGCAGGCTCAGGCAGCTCCTAATTTTAGACCACAATTGCTCTTCCGGGTAGGTACAGAATAAATGCAGATTAAAGATAATTTTATCTCCATTATCAGCATAAGCCTACGTATTCCTGTTGTAATCCTGTTACGAGTTATGTATCAGCTTTGAGCTCAGTCTAGTCATCATTAGAGCCGCTTATAGACACTTCGCTGTTGGCTATGACATGATTGAGCTCGTATCATGTGCTACTAAAATTGACCTTTAGCGTAACCGCTTGCTGGATGCTCTTTCTCCTCCTGATATTGAGAGCAATATTATTGTGCTATTTATATTGAGTAGCCTACATCTATCTCACTGAGTGGCGAGGAAGTTGATGGCTTTATATCGATTAATCAGCTTACCTACCTATGTCGGGTGTCTAAGAGCTGGTCCAAGGTGAAGTGAGACTTGTGGCTGATAGCTTAAATCTGGACAGAGAACGCTATTCTAACTAACTAGGCCTATAACGGTCAAGACGGTACGAGATTAGTGGCATTCGAATGGGACAATTTCCCCGCCTTTTTCTTACTATGACGCCAACTCTACTGATCTCATCTCAGTCTTCTGACTTTGCCATTTATGTCCTCCGCTTGTTATCATCGACTCTACCTTTGTCATGGCCGGCAGTGACACCATAGCCTACAATGTCGCCGTCTTCATCAGCACCCTGTTCCTTCTCGAATTTGGTGCCGATAAATTCGTCGACCATACCGCCATCGTCGCCCGTTGGACAGGGATTCCCGACACAGTGATTGCCCTGCTCACTGCCGGTGCAGAGTGGGAAGAGGTATAATCACTGGAATCCAGCTGTTACCTTCCTAGATTAACTTCCTCATAGCTCGTTGTCGTCGTTGCCTCACTAGCGCAGGGTCGACCTTCACTGGCAGTGGGAAATATCATCGGGTCAGCAATCTCGAATATCCTCGGCGCCTTTTCACTTGGGCTTTTGTTCCGGCCCGCGGGATCGGATATTGAGTTTGATAGGAGCTCTAGGATATACTCACTATGTTTACTTATCATTACCTCATTTGTCACGCCAATGATTTACTTTTCCAATCGGATTACCTGGTTGGCAGGCGGTTCTGTCTTGATTGCGCTCTTCGCAATCTACATTATCTCCATAGGCTGGGCTATCAGTCGAGGAAGCTTGACCGCGCCTGAAGGTTCAGATAATGATAGCAGCGATGATGAAAGCGACACATTGTCGATAGAATCCCCAGCGTCTGCTAGGAGCCCTCTTCTAACGAGCCGTGGGGAGTATGAGTCTGAGGATAGCGAACGGGATCAGCGAGTAGATGGCAGCCCTTCTGCGGCCGTAGCAACAAATATGTCGAGCCATCGAAGGAGACATGGCCTCGGTTACCATGTCGGGTTTCTAGTGCTAGGCTTCTTGGCTATATGTCTGTCAGGCTACGTTCTCTCACACGCGGCCATCAACGTCACAGACGCTATTGGCGTCTCTGATGTTCTGTTCGGCATCGTCATTCTAGCCATCGCCACCACCCTGCCCGAGAAATTTGTTGCTGTCTTGAGTGGGAACCGGGGCCATGTAGGGATTCTTGTGGCCAATACTGTGGGGAGTAATGTCTTCCTCCTGTCGCTCTGCTTGGGAATTGTTATGGTCGATACCTCCGGCAACTTTGATGGGGGTAACGTCAATGTCCCTGAGCTATGTGTCCTCTGGGGCTCTACGCTAGCGCTTACAACAACCGTTTGGTATGGCGAAAGGTTTGATCGCTGGATTGGAGGAGGTATGTTATTCGGTTACATTCTATTTATAGTCTGCGAGTTTACTGTCATTCACAACATGGTGCCATAGCCATCGGAGTCAAATGCACGGAAAGTGTAAGCAAAGACTATAACATACTAGTTAATCTCAATAGCTTTAGCAGCGATGATTTAGGAAGGAATATAGTAGGGTTCTGTACCAGCATGTTCTATATTCCTTCTGGGCCTTTGTTAACCAAATTATGTAATAGCAGTGTCTCAGCACCCGTCGTCGAAACCTCAGTCCTAACTTGATACAGAATATTACACAATTCGTCGGCTTGAACGGCATCAATTAGAGAGTGGATTCGAGTTTTCGTCTTTATAACGCGACAGAAACCGACTCTTAATTCAGTGATAAACTCACAAAGAGGTTTAGCCCTGATAGTGGCGGTAGCATAGGTTGATGAATACTCGGATCAAATTGTGTAGCGTGGTGACCCTATATTAGGCTCTGGTAGCTAAATGAGACCCCATTTACTAACACGCTTCTCTTATCCAGGATAGTAGGTATACTATTAAACAGATTAGATATATATAGTTATTATTAAAAAGATAAAATATCTTTATAGTAATACGCAAGGTATAGCTAATAGGGTCTTAGAATGAAAATAATATAATATAAT